>JAQZBX010035781.1:14501-24536 GCA_029593785.1 Cabassous unicinctus
AAATAAATCTTTAAAAAAAAAAAAAGAAACCAAAGTGCACTTTCTAGTTCTAATTGTATTCTTAAAAACAAAAGATAACAGCATTTTTAAGTGCATGAATATCTGACGATCCTTCCTTGTGCAAGTACATTTTTTAAGAGAGGAAAAAAAGAGAAAAAAGCAACAAGAACTCTGCCCATCCGGTGGGTATAAATCAAATTCACTTTAAAAAGCTCATAATGGACTCTTCATAAATGCAAGTTTCTCCAAAAAACAGCATGCTGTCAGGAGTGTGCAACATGAAGGGAATGCCATAAAGCTAACTTACGTGAGTGGCAAAATATAGTTGTTCTGTAAGGTGAGGCAGAGATTTTAATATTTATGTAATTAAAGTCCAAATAAACCTTTCTCTAGCACAAATTGTTACAATTTTCCACCAAGCACACCAAAATTTGGGTTCTTGATATTATCAGTGATATTCAAAATGATGCCATATATATGAAAGTGTTGATATTGGATTCATCTCTTCCTATATATTTGTATTATATTAGCCATTCTATTTGCTCTTTCATCATTTTCTTTTGTGGCAAGAACATGTTTTTCAAAATTTCTACTAATTCAGTCTACAGCTGAGCATTACTAATTTTCTTTCTCATTTTCCTAATTTGTATGATAGTCTCCTGGCTTCTTAACATTCTTAGTTGAACTATTACTTCATTCTCTTCTTCTCTCATCCTTTCTTTCGTGAGCTGCAAGTGTCCAATCAAGTTTATTTTACCCCTTTTCTGAACTTTTGCATTTTTATTAAACTGAACTCTTGGGTCACAGAGAAGAGGGTACCTTCTGCTAAGTCTTTGGAGGAGTTGACTTGAGGTTCATACAATAAAACTTGCCATTTAAGCTTTGGGAAAGCTACTAAAGACTTTTCTGCAATGAGAAGCCCAGAAATTAGGATTGTTCATATATGATGACAGCAAACATGACTTGCCAGTTATATACTCGCTGTTTCTTCCCTAGGTAATAAGTTATTTTGGAACTTTCAAGCGATCTATGGAGTAAGGTAAACCATAAAGTCCATCTAAGCTCAACATCAAGGAGGTCAGCTGCAGGTTTTAGATTTTCAAAGCTGATTTTCTCTCTGGGTCTTTGGTTCCATGCAAACAACACTGCCAGCTGAACGTTGTGACTTCCAAATCATATTGACCTACTTCATGTTTAAATGTTATAATTCTGTTTGACATAAGATGATGCCAATGTAATTTTCTACCACTATGATTTTTTTTTTTTTTTGTAGAGTTTGTCTACTTCAGGCATCAGATCCTCCAGTTCAGTGGGAAGTGAGACAAATACTTTCTCAGAGCTTCTTGACCAAGCACCAGCATTCAGAATTTTTATATTCACTGAATCAGCTGGTAAAGCCAACTTGTTATTTTTGTGCATTTCCTTAAAAGCTTGGTTCAAATTCTTCAGATATCTTTATATCCTGAAACATTCTAGCAAGCTTGTTCACATAATCTGCCAGCATACTAACCTCTTTTAGCCACTCTACCATATTCTCTTCAATTTCACTATCAGCAGAGATGTCTAATATAAGACGTCACGTCAAATGAGCTTTGTGATATTTCATAAAAACATGTTTGTTTTGTACATATTTAAGCACCAAGAGTACTTCTTTAAGCTTTGCTTCAATTTCTTCAAAGGTTAGTTTTTTGCTCAATGATGTTTTTCTTTGCAACATGTAACAATAATTGGCAAGCAGCTCAGGGCATTTTGACTCAGGCTGTGTTTTTTAAACCTACCCCTTTCTGCTTCAAAGGTAATTCAACTTTAAATATGGTAGCATCATTAACAACTGCTTTATATGCCTTATCTCTTGCAGTAAGAAATCGTGGATCATCTTGAAAAGCTTCTTTGACACGTTTACTAAATCTGTTAAATAGTGTAAGTAATTGCTCAACATATTTCACAGAGTCAGTAGTGATAGTTTCAGCAGCTGCTACCATATCTGCCCAGCCAGCAAGAACGATATGTTCTTCCAAGTCTTTCAACATTGGCTCTATCCCATTAGGAACTTTGTCCATCAATGAAAACATTAAACGTAATTTTTCAGTTTCATTTCCCTTAATCATGCCTTGGCACTCTGCTAAGATAGTCTCTTTAAAGGATGTCACCAGTGCATTTGCACAGCATTCCATAAGTGCTTCAATGGAGTTACATTCTCGTCGTGTTTCTAAATAACACAGTGCTCATTTTTCTTCTTTTAATTTAGCATCTGCATATTTCATATAATTCTGTACACCATTTTGTTGCAAATATGAGGGTGTCTGTGCTCTACAAAATTTCTCTGTTGAATCCAAGTACGCCTTCTCAAAATTGTCCCTATAAATTTGAAGCTTATCCTCTGGATTACAACAAAGGTTTACATAGGATTCTCTTACACCAATGACAAGCTGAAAATTAAAAGCTTCTTCTAATATTTCAGCATGTACTAGCTTCATTGCACTATCTTGGAGTCTGTTTTTTATATTTGAAAAGATTGCCTCATTCCATGTATCAAGCAGGAGCTTTCAAACAATACTGTATTCCACATATGATTTTTTATTGCTGCCCTGTTTACCCTTTAAAGTAATCTCTAGTTAACAGAAAGTTTAGGTAAAATATCACATTGTCTAAAGAATCTTTGCCACTCAACAATGTATTCTTTCAGCAAAGCTGTATCATTTTGATAGCTCAGTACTTGTGCCTGTGCTTGCTTAATAAACTCTAGAATATCGTCTTTTAAAGCCTGATGAATTTTTGCTGGGCCTTTGTCATCCCAGAGACAGATTGCATGCACATCCGAAAACAGATCAAATCATTGTTGTTTCCTAACAGATTCCTGGCTTAAAAGCTTCGAAACAGACAGAGGGAGACAACAGCCATAGGACAGAGGCAGAAACTGAGTTATGGCACCAGCCAAAGAATGCCATGGAATACTGGCAAGCCACTGCTGGAACCCTACAGACTTCAGGGGAAGCCTGACTTTCAACTGCTTGATTTCCAACTTCTGGACTCCAGAACTTTGCTGCCAGATCTTCTGAATTGGCAGTTTGGTAGGACAGAATATCTGCATCTCCTCTTGCCCACAATCTTCCTGTTCTTAGAATAACTCATAGATATTTTTAGTATCCAGTGTTTACTATTAAAACCATCAGAAACAGGAAAAGATATTTATAAATAGTCCAGGAATATCAGAAATTATCCTCTGATTAAAATGAGATAAACTGTCCATCTTATTGTCAACATAGGCCACTGTATGGAAACTTCATACACTCCTTTTATCTTCCTTTCTTCCAAGATTGGGTATGTTTCTGTCACGTGCCACCGCCTTCCACTACATTTTCTTTTTCTTAAAGGATTATTCCTTTCAAATCATAAATAACAATGGAATTAATAAAATCTATCATATAAAAAAAAAAAAAGCTTCAAAACAATAGGACACATGAAATCCCATTTGTCTTCAAGTTGATGAGAAACTATTCTTTAACATATTACAGGTCACGAAGTTCCTTCAACTTAAGTATCGTGAGACGACGCGAGATTTCATAGGGCTCCTAGCCAGCCACAACGGAAGGCCAGATGGGCCTCTGGGCCGGCGCAGGAGGTGTGGTGGGCTCGTGGGTGGCACGCAGAGAGCTGATCTCGTCCCAGGCTCCTGGAGCTTCCTCATTATTTCCACTTACGCGGTTACCAGAGCTTCCCCACACGAAGAGCTCATGCAAACACTCAGGGAGACTGGAAAGGCAAATGGGGAGAGAGTGATGGGAGCCCACCTGAAGTGAAGGAAGAAGCATCGTCTCCTCGAGCCTACCCAGTCCTTCGGGTCAACTTTAAAGGCTACACCCGCAGCGGTCACTGTTTCCTAATTCTTAACTAATAAAGGTTTACTATGTGTATTTGCTTTGATTTGCATTGTTTTGTTTTGTTTTGTTTTCTTGAGGTTAAATTCTATGTTGTATTAGGGGAAAGCATGTACTCAGGCTATAGAAAACACTTGCCTTAAAATGTGTATATCTTCTTATACATTATTAAATCCTTTCCTTCTGACCTTGTAACCATAGGGTTTGGGCATAGTCCTTTATCCTTTAAAGAGCAAACTTTGGTAAACAAACGCCTCTTTGAGTTACTCTTTATACTCAGTTCTGATATTGAAGGAGAGAAAAAGTAGATTACTGTCAGATGAGCCAGGGAATATGTTTGAAATACAGATTATTCTTGGTTGATACAGACTGCTGGAAGATAAAGCCAGAAAACTTGATCACTCGCTCAAGTTTGAGCGTTGAACATCACCTAAATGAGAGCTGTGTGTTTTGTTTTTGTTTTTTTTTTAAAAAAAGCTTGAACTTGCAAAAACCCTTTGTGATGAAACGCCCCCTCATCTTGAAGGTTATACAAAGGTCTTATAAAGCATCAGAAAACTCAATATAAGCTTAAGATATTATTCCATAGTAATGAAACTGTAATGCATCAAATGACTAAAGAATATTTTCATTTGCAAAGCATTTTTTCATATATTTTAAAATTTAATCTCAATTTTCTTTGGCTATGATTCATCTCTACCTATTGATTTAAAGCTACTCTCAAATGATTATTTTTACCCCATGAGTGGAAAAAAGGTTTTATAAGAACAGCTAAGCTTACTGTATGATAGCTATGGTTGGATTTTTTGAAAAATTCTCTACATTTTACATGATGACATTTCTAATTATGCTAAACATATTTTCAGACTAAAGATTGTGGTGTGTCTTTATTGGTAATGTCTTCTCCTAAACAAAAATGGGTTCTAGTAAAAATTGCTCAGCACTAGTCCCTCACCCTCTCCTTTATTATAAATTTAGTATATTTCATCCCCACTCCTTCTCCTCTTTTTAATGATTTTCCACTTTATTTGCTCTTTCTAAAATTTTGGCATTTTTCCCAAATACAGATTTCATTTTGTGTTCCCCTCTTCCCAGTATAGCACAGAAACCGCCAACGAAATGTTTCTTTTATGCCAAGATCTGATACACTATGAAAATGAACTACAAATGACACTAAGTTTGGGGCATGTAGTAGAACATCCTGGTTGCAGAGATTGTGATTCCTTTGAGAGTTTTTGAATTGCTCAGTGTGCTGGTTAACTTCTATGTGAGCATGGTTATAAAAACTATGGGACAGATAAATATGTCTGTACATGTATTTCTATTCCTGCCTAGTTCTATAGCACAACAGAGTTTGCAAACTCATCATACCACATAAACAATCACTGGATATGATGATTAATTCAAGTGTCAACTTGGCTAGGTTATGATCGCCAGTTGTTTTGTCAAACAAGGGGTATTTTGTGGATTTAAATCATTAGTTAACTGATTGCATCTATGGCTGAATACATCTACAATCAACAAAGGAAATTGTCTTCAGCAATGAGAGGAGTCTCCTCATCCAATCAGTTGGAGACCTTAAAGGGAGAAGTGAGGATTTCAACAGTCAGAAAGAAAAATTTCTATCTCTACTCTAGGTAGCCTGCTTCTCCTGGGGGAATTTAATGTCACCTTCATCGAGTTTCCAACTTCCTATGAAGTTCTGAGTTGCCAGTCCCCACATTCACGTGAGCAGTTCCTATGTTAAGTCCCTTAATGCTTAAATATATTCATATATATGATACGGTTCTGTTTCTCTGGAGAACCCTGACAAATACATTGGAAACATTTGTTTATATTTAAGTGCTAGATTTCAAAATGGAGAAGTTTATAAAAGGAACACAATTATAAATTCACAAAATATGTAGATTTACTTTAAACAGGGGAGAGAACACTTTTAAAACATGTGATTTGTTTATACATATTGTTCTTTCTGTATGAAATATTTTCTATATGAAATCTCCAGTGTGGGATTCTCCAAATCCTTCTAATTGAATATATAACACTATTGATTAATCAGTATTTGTTAAGCAGTGTCAAACAGTCCTGCACTGCCTTCCACTGTGCTTTGGAAGCTAAAAAAGAGGCATTATTTTATATTATGGATGATATCCTCTAAAAGAGACACAGACAATCTGGGATATGTTCAACAATGTTAGTAGTAAATGAAATTAAGCCATCATTTTCTGAGCATCTGTTTGGGGGAATTGAGCATGCCAAACTTAGTGAAGAAAGGGAAGGAAATGTTGCTATCATATATATGAACTGGAGAACAAGCTAGCTACCTTCAAAATTTTAAAGATTTCTTGTGAGAAAAACTAGCATTAATCTGAGTGGCATTGTGGGATAGAATGAGGATAAAAATATTGGCCTTATAGTTAGCAATGTTTTAACTTCTCACTAGGAAGGAATGTATTAAAGAACTTTGCAAAGCAAGAATGAGCTACCTCAAAAAGAACTGAATTGTCCCTTAGCATAAATAGTGTAAACAGGAAGTTGGTAGGAATTCTATACAGGGGGTTTAATCATAGGATGACTTTTAAATTGCAGATAATCTACTACTGAATGAATAGATAGGTCCCTATCTTCCCATAGTTTACATATATGAGAGGTTAACAGACTAATAAAAATGATAAAACAAGTGACAATTTAAGGTTACATTGTGAGGTTCTCATTCAATGGATCATGGAAATCATAACCATGTCAAAATGTAAACTTGAAATGAAAGGAAGCTATTTTTAATTTGCTTAATCATAGGCTCACTGGGAGGATGGTGTACCCTGGATCACAGTTTACCCTGAGGGGAGAGCTGCAGCGAGCCCCTCCTTCCCTGGGGACCTCAACAAACCACTGAGAAGGATATAGGTTTGTGATTTAATTGTATTTCTAGAACCACGATTCTACTAATACTATGAAGGTTTTTCTGTCCTGAAGAGTTGTGAAACCACCTCAGAACAAATAGAGAAGACTGAGTGATAAACTGAATTTGGCTAAAATTTCAATTAATCTGTATAGTCCATTGTTACTATGTTAGAAAACACCTTAACAAAAGGGACAGAATAATTATATGAGTTTCAGAATTAGATTATAACTCCCATTAAAGCATGAGGTGTAATTATTTCTCCTTCACCACTTTGAGATCATAGGGACAGAAACAAATTTAAAGACCAGCATAGAGTAAATACACATTTATTAAGAAACATCCTAAAGCACAAATATGTGACATGTAAGAGTAGGCCCCAACTATGTGTATTATTCTAAATGTCACAGTAGTGGAGTGAAAGATAAGCTCCTGGAAAGAAACTGGTCCAAGCTACTAACAGTCACCCGATTACCATCCTGTGCACAGCAAAGTGGAAACCGAGAAAGCAAAAAGCCGCATAGAATAACAGTAATAATAATTGTGACAATAACAGTGTTAATAATAGAACATTACTAATATCCCCTCAACAATACATACATGCTGTCAGACAGCCACCTGCCCTCTATGAAGCAAGCCTGTTTCCTTCCAGTGCTCCATCTTCATTGTGTTTCCAAACTATCTTAATTTTGTGAAGTGTGTTCATGTACATTTTTATTCAATCAACACAAAAATATTTAGGGGTGACATTAACTTATTTCAACCTTGTTATAGGTGAAGGGATTGCTGTTTAGATGCATCGAGATTTGTTGAAGAATAAATATATAGCAATTTGTCTGAGTTCTGAAAAGATGTTTTCTATCTCCAAATTCCAATCCTCTCTGTACACAGTCTTAAGAAAATAAAATGAGAGACCATACACATTCCGCAAAGAATAGCAATGACACAATGGAAATTTTTTATGCTTCTAAATTTGACAAAATTCCCACAAATTTATAGACATAAATTTTTTATTTTCAAAATTTTTAAACAAGAATTAACTGCCAATGATTTTCTTATATTCTTCCAAAATAGATCAGAAAATAAGCAAAAATGACTGTACCCTTCCTTTTATGTACCTCATGGAATTAAAATAAAAACACATGAATATATTCATTTGGTTTTAGGGTATCAGACTTTTTGTTAATGGAATATGTTAAATGAAAATAATTCTTTAGCAGACAGTGACTTCTGCTGATAACATTCAGAAAAGCAATTGCATCTGAAAAATTTTAGTCAGAAATCCCCATAAAAGACCTAAGTTACAAAGTGGCTGTACTATGATGTTACAAATGTGACATCTGGGTTATGTTGACTTCAAATACAATATGCTTAGATTGTGTTTCATTTAGTTTAAGGGAATAAACTGCTGGCTGTACAAAGAGCTAAATTACAGAAAGTTTACATTCCAAAGTCTGAATTTCATTTAAAATATCAATCCACCAAATTTCTAGCAACCAGAGATGTGTACCATATGTCCACCAATATCTCAGCTGAACAGAGCGCATGAAGAGACCATAAACATGCTGTCCTATGGTGCTCACGCTCCTTACCCGTAACCATACTGTCTCTATGTCTTCATTTCTATATTCCAGCTGTTCCTTTGCTGTATTACATTGGTTTGGCAGTCTAAAATACGTAATGTGCACTCTCTAGGCTCTAGGACTTTGATGGTAAATGTTCATGGATTCCAGGAAAGATAGTGAACATGGGAAGCCCCCCTAAATTCAATCCTGATGGATTACAGAACATAATCCTATGATAAACCTCTAGAGGCCCAAAAAGTATTTGGGTAGCCAGGTGTGTGGGTGGTAGAGAGCTAATGAAAGTCTAGAGCAGCAGAACATTCTGGTGGTGACTTTTGCCCCTCCACAGTGCTCTGGGTGGATCTTTGCCCACCCTGATTGCTACTGAGGTAAGGACCAGTAGCCAGTAAGATGCATCAAGGTCACTTGCGGCCACAGAGTTGCCAGTTGAGATGGGGAGCTGGGGCCACATACTGACAGGGGCAAGGGGCACCCGAGCATACACTACTCCCTCTAAACCCACCCTCCACACAGATTTCTGTCAAGTAGGATTTCCTTCCCATAGCCAGTAAGAGGCTGGTTTTCCATCAATTTCCCAATCTTTCTCTCTCTCTACCCTGTTTACTCTCATAAATTATGTTATAATTATAGCTAACAACTATACCAATCTATGTTTCATTTGCTGGAATCTAAATTTTATCTTATATTTGAACCTTTGACATTTTGAGATAAATTCTGTCCTCCTGAGTCCTGGTCAGTGTTCTGGTGACATAATATCAATTCCTTCTCATACGAGAACAGAAGCTGACCTCTAGGACATTGCCAGCCTAATGGAAACCACTCGTCTGGCATGGGTAATCCATCTTTATGAAAAAGCACTGAACTATATCATACCACATGAAATTTCAATTCTAAAATCCTCAATACTAGTAGAAGGTTTTTAACATGCTAATGGGTCCTCTTACCCTAAACTTATGGTATTTGCTTTGACTAAAATGTCTTCTGGAAATAAAACAAAATAAAACAAAAACAGTGTCTGTTTGAATTTGGGTATTTTGATATATGAAAGAATGGCACATTAGCCGGTTTTCACATTAGCAAAAAGCTGTTTATATGCCATAGTCATTAACAACCTCTGTGTAAGAAGGCAAATGGCAAACATTTTAAGTCTTGTTATGGGATTTAAAATAGGAAAGACTCTGCAAGAGGAAAGACATTCTGAGAGGAAGTATTAGATTTAAAAATGGAGAATTAACACAAATACACTTGGGATTTTAGTCACTTTAATGAATAGTTGCAATCTTGAAATCAGGAGAGCTATTTTATAATGCATTTTTATAGAATTAATAAATTTCATATATATAATATAAATACTACTTTCAAAACCATATACATTCCTTGTGATTAAAATAGACAAATGTGGACAGAAATAATACTGATTTTTTTTCATTAACATTTTCTTAATCAGTAGACACTAATTTTATAACTACAGACCTGTTTTGGTAGGGTTGTGAAATGTTTTGACATATGTCTTTTTTTTTTTTCTTTTAATATTTATTTATTTATCCCCCCCTTGCTGCTTGTGCTTGCTGTGTCCATTCGCTGTGTGTCTTCTCCATGTCTGCTTATCTCCTTCTTGCTGTGAGGTCCCGCTGCATCAGCCCCTCGCGCCGCGCGGGCCGGCCTGCCTTCA
>JAQZBX010035782.1:0-24431 GCA_029593785.1 Cabassous unicinctus
CAGCATAATGTCCTCCAGATTCATCCATGTTGCCATATGCTTTACGACTTCATTTCTTCTTACAGTTGCATAATATTCCATCGTGTGAATAGACCACAGTTTGTTTATCCATTCATCTGTTGATGGACACCTGGGTTGCTTACAACTTTTGGCAATGGTGAATAATGTTGCTATGAACATCGGTGTGCAGATGTCTGTTCATGTTACTGCTCTCAGTTCTTCTGGGTATATACCCAGTAGTGGTATTGCAGGATCACGTGGCAAGTCTATATTTAACTTCTTTAGGAACTGCCAAAAAGTCCTCCATAGTGGTTGTACCATTTTGCATTCCCACCAACAGTGAAGAAGTACACACAATTTTTAAGTGGTAAGATTACAGAAGATTTTTATTTTTTAAAGTTTTTAAATAAAAAATTAAAATAATGAGAGCTTTTTTGTTCATGAGATTCACAAAAATTATGAAGAATAGTCCTCTGTGCTGGTCAACATCTGAGGGAATTGGCGCTATCAAAACACTGCTGATATAAGAAAATCAATTAATGTAATATACCAATGAACAAATTGAAGGGAAAAAAGCACATGATCATCTTGATTGATGCAGAAAAGGCATTCGACAAAATCCAGCATCCTTTCTTGATAAAAACATTTAGAAAGATAGGAATAAAAGGAAAATTCCTCAATATGAAAAAGGGCATATATGAAAAACCCACAGTCAACATCGTACTCAAAGGGGAAAGGTTGAAAGCTTTCCCTTTAAGATTGGGAACAAGACACGGATGCCCACTGTCACAATTGTTCTTCAACATTGTGCTAGAAGTTCTAGCTAGGATAATTAGACAAGAAAAAAAATTAAAGGCATTCAAATAGGAAAAGAAGAAGTAAAACTCTCACTATTTGCAGATGACATGATTCTATATTTAGAAAATTCTGAAATGTCTACAACGAAGCTACTTGAGCTAATAAACAAGTTCAGCAAATTGGCAGATAAAAGATCAAAATGCAAAAATCAGTAATGTTTCTGTACACTAGTATAGAACAATCTGAGGAGGAAATCAAGGAAAAAATTCCATTTACAATAGCAACAAAAAGACTCAAATACCAAGGAATCAATTTAACCAATGTAGTACAGGACCTATATTCAGAAAATGACAAAATAAAGCTAAAAGAAATCAATGAAGACCTAAACAAATGGAAAGATATTCTGTATTCATGGATGGAAGACTAAATATCATGAAGATGTCAATCCTACCCAAACTGATTTATAGATTCAATGCAATACCAATCAAAATTCCAACAGCAATTACCAAATTCATTTGGAAGGGAAAGTGCACCCAAATATTCAAAAGCATTTTAAAAAAGACAAGCAATGTGGGACGAATTTCACTGACTTTGAAATATATTACAAAACTACAGTGGTCAAAACAACATGGTATTGGCATAAAGATAGACACATCGATCAGCGGAATAGAAATAAGAGTCCAGAAATAAACCCTCACCTCTACAGCCAACTGGTTTTTGACAAACCTACCAAATCCATGTTAACGCGACAAAACAAATGGTGCTGAGAGAACTGACTATCCATAACCAAAAGAACGAAAGAGGACCCATATATCACTCCCTATCCAAGAACCAACTCAAAATGGATCAAAGATCTAACTATAAAAGCCAGGACCATAAAACTACTAGAAGAAAATGTAGGGAAACTTCTTAAAAGGAAACATCTTAAAGATTCATGTAGTAGGTACTTATTTATTGGACCTTACACCCAAAGCACGGGCAACAAAAGAAAAAAATAGATAAATGGGACCTCCTCAAAATTAAACACTTTTGCACCTCAAAGAACTTTGTCAAAAGGATGATATAAAGAGATATACAGAGTGATGCTACAACTCAACAATGAAGGCAACCTCATTAAAAAACGGGCAAAAGACTTGAATAGACATTTGTCTCAAAAGAAATACAGATGGTGAAAAAACATATGGAAAAATGTTCAACATCACTAGCAATTAGGGAAATACAAACAAAGCTACAATGAGATATCATTTCACACCTACTAGAATGGCCACATTTAAAAAGAGAATTACAAGTGGTGGAGAGGACGTGGAGAGATAGGAACGCTTATTCACTGTTGGTGGGAATGGAGAATGGTACAGCCACTGTGGAGGACTGTTTGGCTGTTCCTAAGGAAGCTGAATAAAGATTTGCCACATGACCCAGCAATACCACTACTGGTATGAGAACTGAGAGCAGTGACGTGTACAAACATCTGCACACCCATGTTCATAACAACATTATTCACAATTGCCAAAAGATGCAAACAACCTAGGTGTCCATCAACCAATGAATGGATAAACAAACTGTGGTGTACACATGATGGAATATTATGCAGCTATGAGAAGAAATGAAGTCATAAACATATGACAACATGGATGAACCTAGAGGACATTATGTTGAGTGAAGCAAGGCAGACACAAAAGGACAAATACTGTATGTCCTTTTACTATTATGAACTAAATATATTGTATAATCTCATGGAGTTAATAACTTGAATATGGGTCACCAGAAAATAGAATGAAGTTAGAGAATAGAAAGCTGAGGGTTTACTTGTGCAGAATTGGTAAAAAAAAAAAAAAAAAAAAAAAAAAAAAGGATGTGTGTTAAATGAACAGGAAGTGAAAGCACAATATAAGGTTTGTAACTAGCAGTACTATTATATGGGTATGACAGTGATTTAAAGGGAAAGTCTAAGGTCACGTATATTACTAAAAAGAAAGATAAAAAATGTAACATGGAATTGATAAAATAAAACCACATGTGAAATATGAACATGGGTAAAATTGCATATATAAGACCATTTTTCTTAGAAACTGAACAAATGTATATTAATACTACAAGATATTATCAGACAAAAAATATTATGCTAAGTGAAAGAAACCAGACACAAAATACTACATATTGTATTATTCCATTTATATAAAATATAAATATAAATCAATTTATAAAGATGAAATTAGATTAATGGTTATGTAAGGCTGGTGAAGGATAGAGGGATTGAGAAGTGATTGCTAAAGGGTGTGGAGATTTTCTTTTTGGAGTAATGGAAATGTTCTAAAACTTTTGTAGTGATGAATGCACAACATTGTGATTATACTAAAAGCCACTGATTATACACTTTCAATAGATTCTATAGTATGTGAATATATCACAATAAAACAGCTTAAAAAATAAATAAATGTACAAGAATAGCCAGAAATAGCACCTATGTACAGCAAGGGAAGCTCAGAAAGATTGAGAGGTGATGAATTTTTTTAATATTATTATTGAAATAATGAAAATGCTCTAATAATAATTAAAGTGATGAATGCACAACTATGTGATAATACCAAATACCATTCATTGCACATTTTGGATGACTTGTATGCTTTATTAATATGTATCAATAAAATTGATTTGTTTTTTAAAAAAAAAAACATGGTTGATGAGAGAATATATATTTTTAAGGGGCCAATCTGATAAAATATAGCAAACTTTGTGCACTCCCTTTGTCAAAGCAATTCTATACCTAAGGGGAAAAAAAAAAACAGAAAAGTATGCAAAGATATTTATCACAGGATTGCTTATAGTATCTCCAAAAAGGGGGTGGGGAGTGGGAGAATCTAAATATACACCAATAAAGTTTGGGTTAAATATGCACAAATAAAATGTGTGGTTAAAAACAAAGACATGTCCCTATATTTATTGACATGAAAATATGCATTCATTGAAAAACTGTTAAAAATGCATATATGTAATGTATCTTAAAGGCAGGGGATGTTTACATGTAAAGAGAGAAAAAATTCTGAAAGGACATTCTAAAATGTTAACAGTGATTTTCTTTGAGGGCAGAATTATGCACAAAGTTTGATTTATATCTATCTTGTTTGTTTTACAATGTCCATATAAAGTTTTATATTTTAAAAGCTATAAAATTATTCTTGTGAAAAAAATCCATATAATTTTTATATCACTAGGTTTATCAAGAGTCTGGCATTATTTCCTCTATGAGTTTTCAGTTATTAGCATGTGTGCATTTATTCAACGGAAAAAATGAATTACTTAAAATAATACTTCCACTGGCACCATTATTTCCATTGATTATCAGTGCCTCTCAGTCATATTGCACCACAATAACTACCCTTGAATTCCTTCTTCCTACCCTGCACAGAAGCCTTTCACATAGCACATCATAGACACACACATTATCCACTATAATTTCGTACAAAGGAACAAAGCTTCAGTGTTCAATTATATGAGAATACACCTAATTACTGAGTTAACTGACAAATAAAACTCAGAATTTTTACTCCAAAAAACAGCCTTGTTTTTCTAGAAAAAGATAAACAGTGTATATATGAATATGATATACTTCGAAAAATTGAGATTTTTTAACAAGAAGTTATCAGTATCTATTTAAGTCTTGAATTCCTCTAAATGGTGTCCTTTGTAGATTTGAAGCAACTTTCTAAGACAAGGACTGGAGCTCATTAGGCATTCTCAATACAAAAGCATCTGGTTTCCCGAGGAAGACAGTAATAGCACATCAGAAAAGAACACGGCTTCTAACATCAGTACACTCACTTACCGATCCTTTCTCCTGTCTACACTCAAGTGCACTCCAAGACACCTTAGCCGGCTTTACAGTACTAGGATGCCAAAAAGCATGTGTCAACACTTACGCCTGGAAATTGTCCTCAGATACTCATCTGAACCCAATCAGATTTGAGGAGTTGGCTCCAGAGATTAACTGGATTTCCAAGAATAATGTGCAGAAAGCCAACCTGTTTGTCGTTTGGGCTTTTCCGGATCGTGAGAAAGAAGTACAGAAATTCTGGAAAATAGTAAGAAATTCAGGCCACAGCAAAAACCACTCTTAGAGAGCAAGCCATATAGGCAAATGAGTAATTTGCCCGAAGGTCTTTAAGACCCTACCATTCCCCAAGAGGACAGACAAACTCTCACCCGACAAACTTCATAAAAGAACTTTTCTGCTTTCAGATGCTGTTTCCCCACATTAGGGTTTATTTTAAAATCTTGCTTTCATAACACACAGTAAACACACATTAAATGTTTAGTGCCTGATGATAATGACACATCCACCACAGTGCAGAACATATCATCAAACCCATAGATTTTAAAATGTATTACAAAAGTAGAAGCAAAACTTTGATTGGTAATAGGAACAAGTGATTTTCTCAATTTAAATCATTACTGCTAAGGGTCATGCTCAAAGAATGATCAGAATCTTCAGACAACTGATTTAAAATAAAGGAAGCACTATAACCAGAAATAGTCAACAGAACCCCACTTCTTACTTCAGATTAGATTCTTTAAATTCCATGCTAGGTACACAGAAAAATAAGTTTGATGGCAAATCTATGCGGTCCTAATGAATTGCAGTTGAACTACTTTAAAAACAACTGCTTACAATTATTTGGCCCTTGGTTATATTATTCCCTTAGCCCACTGAAACCAATAAAGTGTTTCTTGACTGTTTTTTCCTCAAGTACATTGTTTTTCCATATCAAGACAGAGTAACTGGCTGATGAAAATCATTTTGGTTTGGTGGTGGTGATGATGGACCAAGAGGTGAAAGTCAGTAAGATAGTTAGGAAATGCTGCATTAGGTTTTGGCATTATACATTCAAACTACACAACTATATTGTCTCAGCAGTCAGTGTTGTCAATGCTGGTTTATTACAGCAAATTTTAACTTTACTATCTTGACAATTTAATATTCAACAAAGCATGCTTTGGCTTGCCTAATGACAAATTAGTCAGCAGTACATTTAGGAGAGAAAGCTATTACAAAAATCTAATGGAAAATCACTTGGCTCAAGTTTCAAGCCTTCTATTAACATTATGCAAGTGAGAAAACAAAACTTGGGTATTTTAAAAAAGCTTTTCTGAAAAGCCTTGAAGAGAAATATCCATTTTTGTAAAGTTCCAATATTAAATTCTAACTTGGCTAAGTTCACTTGGATATTTTTTCCAGGCAAATTTAAGAATAGAGGGAAAAGCAGTTATCAATGTGGGTCAACCTTATTTAACTTCAGTACACAAAATTTTGAACATATCACATTGGTTAAGTAGGCTCTCCATTTGTCTTATATGAATCAAGGTTTAAGTCAACTAATCACATCCAATCCATGAAGAAATCATGTTGATTTTACCTTCAGCGTATATCCAGAATCCAATCACTTCTCTCCACTTCTCATTAACTCCACAGTTCCCACCTCCAAGGCCCTTTATGATCTGGCCTTCCACTATCTGGCTTTCTCCATCTCTTACTTTCTCTCTCACGCTCACTTCTTCCCTGGCCCTTGCTGGCCCTGAACGTGCCAGGTATACTCGTGCCTCAGGGCTTTACACTGCTGTCTCACCTTCCTACAGTGCTCTTGTTTCAGGTATCCACATTGCTTGCATCCTCATCCTTTCAGGTCTTTGCTCAAATGTCTTTTCAGTGATGACTGAGTAAGCCCAAGTGTGTTGGGGGTCCCGAAGACACCCACCACCCTGCACTCAGCATATAATCGTGCTCCAAGCTATGATTTACCATAGTGAAAGGATACAAAGCAAAATCAGCAGAGGGAAAAGGCACACGGGGCAAAGTCCAGTGGAAATCGGGCTCAAGCTTCTAGACTCCTCTCTGAGTGAAGTCACACAGGATGTGCTTAATTCTGCCAGCAATAGCATGTGTGAGATGTTGCCAACCAGGGAAGATGGTCAGAGACCCACTGCACAAGGTTTTTTATCGAGGGCTGTTCATGTAGGTATCCTCTGCCTGGCACTTTCCAAAATTCCAGACTCCCAGAAGGAAAGAGGTGGTAAGTATAAACCATATTGCTTGTAAAAATAGTTTAAGGCACAGTGATCCACCCTTATCTGTTATGGGTGGTGGGAACCCTCCAGAAATCCAAGATCACAGATGGCAGTCAAGGGTCAAACTTCTAAGAAGGTCTTTCAAAAGATAGCAGTCAGGGCTGTTATTTTAATTCTTTTTTGCAAACCAACCCTGACCATATTTAAAATTGCAAATGCTCTCCTGGTACTCCTGACCTCCTATGCCCTCTTCTATATCATTGTTCTACAGCACTTATTATTTTATAACATTATTTATTATGGCCATCTCTCTGAAGGCCTCTCCCTTCCCTGAGCGCTCCCTTGTCCCCACCTGGGCTGAATCCTAGCCATAAGCACACACAGCAAGAGGAGGCGATTTGTGAAAACTAGCAGGGGATGTTAGAGTTCATTTACTTCACGGGTTAAACAGTTACTTGCAGATGACCTGGGAATCAAACCAGACTTTATAACATGGTTTCTCTGACCAAGCCACACATTGAAAAAAAAAAGGTTGGAACAGAACTTTTTGGTAAGTTGGAGAATGTAGTTCTAACACATGTGCATAAAAGGGCAGATAAGTTCTCAAAAAGAATATCACACAATTTTTTCACAAACAGGGACAAGTGAATCCTTTCTTTCAAGAATCGGACCTGACAGACCCAGAGACTGATGCCAATTGGTGGTGGTGGCTGGCGGTGACAAAGCAAGACGGGGCAGCGTGAGTGAGCAGGCCACGTGCAGGTGAGCAGCCAGGGAAAAACAGGGAAGAGTGAAGAAAACAAACAGGAGCAAGAGGGTCCTCAGGCAGCATCTCCCGCCTGAGCTCCTGGTTCACGGTTAAGAGGCCAGGGTGCTGGGGGTTTACTAGGCTTGGACTCTCTGCCCTTGATTCTCCCAACAACGCTCACCACCTCATCCACCTCTCTCTTTTTGTTAAAACTTGAGCTGTTTTCAGCTTCTTGCACCAAAAAGAGCTGGATTAACTCCATGCCTTTAATTCCTATGGTAATTCGAACTATAACCTTTCAAATTAATCAATGGTTGCCATAGTCTAATATAACATCTTAACTTTCAAAGCAGATTATTAAGCATATTTTAAGTAAAAATGTATATAGGTTACTAAGGGCTCTTACTTCAATATATATTTCATTTAAAATACAATTTATCATTCCTTTTGGCAGTAAATAGCAAGTGAAATGAAAAACTGAAGTTGAAAACTGATGAATACACATTTTAGCTTAGATTGTGTTCTTAATTCACAGACAGCCAATTACTTTTACTAGCTGCACAGATGACTAAATAAAATCTGTTAATAAATGCAGCTCAAGTGTATTCAATTAAGTAAGCAGTACACATTAGAATAAATTTGTATATCTATCCATAAGTTTAATTCTTTAAAATAAAGGCCCAACTGGCATATGAGAGAGTAGATGGGAATGTGAGGGGAGCAATATCCCCTACTTCAACATTGAGACTTTCCTAAGAAGGGAGAGAGCTCAACAGGAGAACTGGGCTAACCCACGATAAATGAATGTAAGAAGACCTTAAGATAAAAAAGTATGCTCAGGGGTTCCAGCCTGTTTGAGATCCTGCCTTCTTACCTGCCTGTGGACTGAGGGTTTGTTTAGCCCACCAAAATAAACATACACATAAATACAAGTATAAATAAATAAATGCATACACACACCCCCACACGCCTACTCGTTCTTCTCCTCTGGTTGAACCCTGACTGATACAGTAAAGAACATGGCATAAAGCATGTATCTATATTTTACCCATCTCTCTTCTCTAGTATCTCCAAGAAGATACTTGGAGGTAGAAAACAAGTCTTACTCAGTTTTATATCCCACGTATCTGATATATACATACCTGGCACAAAGTGGATACTTGAAAATTTTTTATTTAATGTTCTTAAATGAGGATAATGGCAATGAGGCCAGCAGGTAGAGCTGAAAGAAACATCCATGAAATCAGGAGACAGAAGTGACTGCTATCCCATATTCACAATAAAGTCTACAGAAGACAATCATCATTGCTGTCATCATCATCATCACTGCAATTTACTGAACCCTTACTAAGTACCTTTGCCTCATACACATTATCTCACTCCAACCCCAGAAAATCCTATGAGGAAATTCTTATTCTTCAAACTTTATAGATAAGGAAATAAGACACAGAGAAGTTATACAACTGACTCAAGGCTCCACAGATCTGCCTCATCATCCCTTCTCTTCTGCATCTCTCTCTTCTGAATCATTCTCATCAGCATTCAAATGTTCCCCCAGTATCTCTCTTATTAAATTAACAAAAAATTTCCTTTGACCTCTGATCTTGCTCAACTACCCCCATCTTCTCTATTCTCTTTACAGTCATCAACAGAGTTGTCTGCACAAACTGTCTTTATTTCCTTACCTCCTTATTCATTCTTCAACTTGTAATTGATTTCTACCTTCACCTAAACAAACAAAAATGGCTTTGCTAGGTCACCAGTGAATTATATTTCACCAAATTTAATAAACACTTTTTAATTTTCATTCTCAATAGTACTAAACATAACTCTGCCTTGAAGCATCATTTTTCTTGATTTTAGCATAGAGACAGAAGCCCCAACAGAACTGCTCTAGCTATTTAAGCAGAAAGGGGGTTAGTGGGTAGTTCCCTGGTTTCCAAGAAGCTTGGAGAGCCAGACTGGCATGGGCTACAGGGCCACTGCATATGACCAGGAGGAAAGTCCAGCCACATCAGAAGTCTGTCCTAGCAAAAGTGTCACTGCATTGTCTCCCCCCACTCACCTGCCATGACAACAGGCACTGAAAGCTAGTACTTTCACCACGGAAGGGCCAGCAGCACCAGAAACCTTTGCCGCTGTGTTTCCCAGAGCTCTTCTCCTGCACATGGCTATCCCCTCACTGTCTCTTGTGTCTCTTGTCCACACCTCGTGTGGATGCATCCCATTGGCACCTAAGTCCCACACAGAATCAGGGCTGTAAGGTATTCTGGAAACAGGAGGTTTTTATTTTTTAAGCGTTCTGACCACAGCAGTATAGGAAAATAATGTAATAGGGGATGGACAAGATGTTTAATGAACCTATCTGAAGTATCTGCCACACCACCAAACATTTCTGGATTTCTATTTTTTTCTTTGTAACTTCTTTTGTCAACATACATTTGAATCTGTGCACTATGCTTTTTTTCTATTGCCACCATCATTTCTCACTTGGACCACTATACTAACTTCTAGCTAATCTACCCACTTCCACTCAACTCCCAGTAATCCACATGTTATTGAGGAAATCAAGAAAGGAGAAGAAAGCTTTGTAACTTTAATATGTTGTATAAAACATATTTTTTATTATTCTTAGTTATAACTATTAAACTTTTAAACACATCATTTAAGTAGGCAGCTACCTCTGTGGCATGATTTGAAGGGTGCTAGAGAGGTTCCTGGCCCACAGATAACTATCCCAATGGCTAGGAATGATGCCATAAATTCTATCAATAGGGTTAAATTATATTTACATCATTAGCCTAGCATCCCTGGCTAAACTATAAATATTCCAGGAAAAGGAGTCTATGTTTGCTGTGAAATCACAAAAAAACTGGACTCAAATCCCAGTCCTTGCTAGATGGTTGATTTGGGGAAAGTTTTTTAACCTCTTTGCACTTCAAGTTCTGATCTTCATCTATAAAATAGGGATGACAGGTTGGTTGAAAGGATCAGTAAAGTACCACTGGGTGGTTTAAAAAAAAAAAAAAAGGCAATGAATTGTACCTTTCTGAGAATTAGTTTGTGAGACTGATAAAAGATAAAGTACTATAGCAATCTGACTCAGGCTTAGTTTGTAAAAGTGAATGCAAACACACAAAAAAAGGAAGTGCCAGTTAGTGAGGATGGGGCTCTGTCCACAGAGAATATGGATGGGCCACCAGGTGCAGCCAGAAGTAGGTAAAGCCTCTGGGACCTTGAGTAGGAAGTGCATCCTAACATAAATAGAAAGAACAATAAAATCAGGAAGAGACAACAAAACCCATCTCAACCTCTTAAAAGCTTTTGCCTGGCACAAGTCCAACATGGTATCCTCAATGTCTCTTTGACCACCCTCTATATCATACCACATCCTGAGCTCTGACCCCACAAAGGAAAGTGCAGGAAATAAGAGCCAGTGGAAAAAGGAAGGGAAGCAGAAAGACGAAGTGCTCAGCAATGGCACATCAGTTCCTGCCCTACTCTGGGTCCCACAGGGCTTCTTCAAGAACAGTAGCAATCTTCCTCCAGTCAGTGGGATGCCACACTCGGATCCCCTTACCAGAGACAAAAGTATGAGCTGGCACCTAGATATCATGCCCAACAGACATGTACCTTCTCACCTGCTAACATCCTGCTCTCATCTTCAACTCAAGATATCTGTCAAAAGACAACTTCACATCTGCTGCTGTAGGAATGTACCCATGGCTGCATACCACTACAAAGAGTGTAGAGGAAACTACTTTCTGCCAAGATCTCTCATATATTTGGTCTATGGGCTAACTCAATTTATATTCATTTTAAAACAGTCACTATTATTATTCATATATTATTGGATGGTGTCATTCACTTTAGTACTCTCAAAGATCAGAATTTATAAGAGATGGGATTTTATAAGTGGTTTTACTGGCTCCTTATTCTAACATTCTCCTTACAAACACAGCCAAGAGGCCCTGACACTCCAGCACAAGAAGTGAAAGTTGGCTGGCAGCCAAGCAGCACTTATCACAGGACACTGCATAGGGCAAATAATTAATATGTTTTATGAATGTCAAAGGTCGCACATTCAGTTTCTTAAAAGTTGAAGCCTTCTGTTTCTGTGTTAGCGATTTGAAGGCTATTCTACAGAAAGAAGGTAAAATATGAATAATTTTACATCAAAATCATTTTATCCTCTGCTTCAAAAGGCTAATAAGTTGTTTACAGCCAGAAACATGTACATTCTTCCAAGAAAACAGCAGACAAGTGATAGACTATATAAACACCTTCTGTGTGGCACACCATTTTTAAGTATATGTTAAGACATTAATTCCCAATGAAAACACCTCTTAATTTTCTTATTTAAAGATCATTTTCATGGAACTCTTTATAAAAGAGGTTGTATAAAAAGATTTCAAAGGAGATAAAAAATTCTAAAGCGTGAATATTTATTCCAACCCACACATACACCAGTCTCCTTTTTCCCAATGATAATAAGGAATAAAGATATTTTCGTAGACCTTTGAAAAGAGTGTCTGCTTGAAAAGTAGTCATTCATGCAACAAATATTTTTATTAGGTGTTATAGGCACAAAGGATTACAGTGATGTGTGTTTGTTCATGTAGGAATGTGTGTATGTGTGTGTGTGTGTGTGTGTGTGTGTGTGTGTATCACAAAATTGGTCCCTATACTCCTGGAGCTTGCAGTGCAATTGGAAGGAGGGGCATAAATAAAAGAATCATCCAAAAATACGTAATACTACCACTACAACAGGTACTCTGACAGCAAGGCACACCAAGAGACTACAAGCACTGAAGAAAGGGTTTTTTCACGGGAAACTAGAAAAGACAAGGAAAGAAATTCTTCCTTCAGTGCCTCCAGAAGAAACCAGCTCTGTTGATACTTGACTTTATCCAGGGAAGTTGATTTCAGGCTCACGAGCTCCAGAACTGTATCGGGATAAATTTGCATTGTTTTAAGCCACTTAAACTACCAACGTGTGGTAATTTATTACAGAGTAACAGGAAACTAATATAGGGGAGACAAACTAGGAGGCTGGTCTCAATGGTGGCAGAGATGGTGAGGAGACTTGAGAAATATTCAAGAGGCAAAACCAACAGGAATGGATTCTGGATTCTAGATAGGGTCGGGGAAGGTGAAGGAGAGTCAGGGAGAAGGATTTCTGTTTTATTTCTCTACAACAACAACATCCAGACTCAGGCAAAGCAATAAGATTTACCGCCCCACTTTGGAAGTCTAGGATCAGATGAGGTATTTAAAGATTTGAAGGTATGCACCAAAACTATTTTTCTCATTTTACTTCATCTTGGAGTTTTCAGATTTTAAAAATTCACCTCCAAATTATATATGCTATTAAAATTTTATGGAGAGACAATTAAAAGTCTTAGTTTTAAAAATGTTTCTGAATGTGGAAACCTGGATATTTCTCGACTTTGATGTTACGGAAGCCTGAGCACTTGAGGAGCTTCCCCTGAATAGATCTGAAGAAAGGTAGAGAGGATCTGTTCTGGACCGAGTCTTCTAGTTCCATTTGCTTATAGATATCTGCTGCCCTCCATAAATTATCATTCTCTCAAACTAGGCCACCCCAAAACTAATACACATAGAATGATATATATTGTTTAGGAATATACAGCTCTACAGCCCTACCCCACACCCTTCCTGGCATTTGCAGTGACTCGGACCCATGGGGCTCCACGTAAACTCTAAATTGTCAGTGGGGACCTGCTCAATGCCAAGTCTAATGTACACTTGCACTTCAATTTCCTTATACCTGAAGCTGACCCTGCTGATAAGAAGCATTTTTACTACATTTAGGAAATTCCAGCATTTGATTAAAAGCAGTTCTGAAAATTGCCAGTCAAGAATGGATACAGGCCATTATACATTTTGTCAAAACCTATAAAATTATATGGTGAAAAGTGTAAAACACAATGCAAACTGCAGACCATGGTTAGTAGCAATGCTTCAATATTTGTTCATCAATTGCAACAAGTATACCACACTCATGTAAAATGTTAATAGGGGGAAATGTGAGGAGGGTATATGAGAATCCCCTTTATTTTTTATATAACTTTAATGTAATCTAAAACGTCTTTAAAAATAAAGTAAAAAGAAAGAATTCTGTATCTGACAAAACTGTCTTTCAAAAATGAGGGAGAGAGTAAGACATCTCAGATAAATAAACAATGAAGGAACTTATCACCAGCCCTACAAGAGATTCTAAAGATATATTTGGCAAAAAAAAAAAAAAACCCACCACAGAGAGAAAGATATACTAAAAGAGAGTTCTTCAGCTTGAAAGGAAAGGACACTAGACAATAGTTGAAGCCACATTGAAAAATAAAGCTCTCTGGTGAGGGTAGAGACTTGGGTAAATATAAATGCCAGTACTATCATATTTTTTATTTGGATATCCATTTTTTACTTCTTATAGGATCTAAAAGGCAAATGCACAAAATGGAATGCTAATCAGTGGTTTTGGACTCATAATATATAAAACATGTAATCTGTGACAAGAACTACATAAAGGTGGGGGATGGAGGAGTATAGGAACATAGTTTTTGTATATAATTCAAGTTAAGTTGGTATCAAAGCAAACGAGACTGTTACAGATTTAATTTGTTAAATTTAAGCCCCATTGCAACTACAAAGAAAATATCAGAGATATACAAGCTCACAGAGAAAGAAATTAGAGTATGGGTTGATGTGGGGGAAGAGGGCAGGGGGATTGGGGAGTAGGCTATAATGCATAATGGGTATATAGTAATGCATAATGGGTGTAGGCTTTCTGTTTGGGGAGATGGGGAAGTTTAATAATGGAAGGTGGTGAGGGTGCCGCACTACTGTGAATGTGATTAATCCCACACTGAATGGTAAGCCTGGGAGTGGTTGAGATGGGAAAAGTTTATATTGTATATGTTCTCATAATTAAAAAACAAAAAGAAAGAGCAACTAAAGAGACAATGACAATTAGACATAATACATGAACTCGGATGGGATCCAACAAGAGGGGAGAAAAGGCTCAAAGGGACATTACTGGATTATATGGAAAAACTTGGACTATAGACTGTAAGCTTTATATCAGTGTTAAAGTTTTTGAATTTGATAACTGTACATTAGATGGTTACATAAGTGAATCTTCTTGTTCTTAGGAAATGTACATGGCAGTATTAAGTGTTCAAGAAGCATGGTGCATATGACCTACAGTCAAGTGTTCAGAAAATGGATTAATAGACAGACAGACAGACAGAATGATACAGCAAATGAGGCAACAAGTTAAAATTGGTGGATCTGCGTATCTGGGGGGTAACAGTATGTTGGAGCTCTCCATATGGGGTTTGCATTATTTTTGTAACTGTAAGTTTGAATGTATTTCAAAATAAAAAGTTTAAGGAAAAAGAAAAAGTAATAGCGACCTGACTTGTATTATTTATCTTTCTCACACTAGTTGCCCGACTTAAATAAAAAGAGTCACAGTTTTTCTGCATTCCTCCTTTAAGGATAGCAATACTCCACTAGTTTATATACCAATCTTTGGTTAACAATTCCAAGAATTTGGAAGGTCTTTTAGCAGTGAAAGAAACACCTGTCTTAATGATCAGAGTTTACCGTTATTAAAGTGGTTAAGGAGCTATCCTCAGAACATGAATTTAGACTTGGTTATAAAGTAAGATTTCAAAGCAGAAGAGGCACACTCAAATGCTCCAAAAACAGAGGAAGATGACAAAAATATCTGCAAAATTATGAATGGTGTGGCACCATTTCATTCAGAAGTTAAAGGCCTTAAACGACATGAGTCCCCATATTAAAAGAGTCCAGTATCTGAAGCTCCTGAGTCACCATTGCTTATTAACCAAAAGGTAGAGAAGTGTGCGTACTTCAGTTGAAGAGCATTTTAATAAAAATAGTTAAATTGAAACAGGCCTGTAACCTCTGCTATGCCAAAAACAAATTGGCACCATTAATTTCTAATAATAAATAAAAATGAATGACACAATTTTGTTTTCTATACTGCTGAGTATTTTTCCTAAAGCACAGACCACACTGCTACCTTGTATTCTTATCAGGGAATACTGCTCATGAACCACACGTTAGGTCACATTTTGTGGTTTTGCAGATATTTGCATCTATACCCAGGTAACTCCTGTCTATACTGAGACCACTGATAGATTCGATTCATTAATGACTTGCAAACACTTCACTGATTTTTTTAGCAACCACTCTTGAATGTATCTTACATGAGTTTTCAGCATCAACTATTCATTTCCTAAGCAGATACCTTAAAATATAATGATATTTTATCTTAGAAGATAAGAACTAAAAGACTTTATAGACTTATAAAGGAACCCAGCCTTTAAAATCCAGAGATTTAATACACATACACACACATTTTAATTCTTCTATTTTGAGGATGTTACTTCAACCAATTAAAAAATGGAGTCAGGAGATCTTTGATGTTTACTAGTGGACTAAGTCTCTTATCTAAAGCCAAGCAGTATGGCATCTATGAAAAGCTAAATAAAATCTAAGTCAGGCAGTTAATCTACAGCATCATCAGAGATCTCAAAGTTTTCTCTAGGCAGATGTTGAAGAAGTCATGTTTTTGGTTAATACGTCTTCTTTAAAGTTGGACTAAACTTCTCCCAAAAAACTTAACCTCATTTCCACTCACTGTGTCTTTATTGGTGGTAAAGAATAATGGGTCACTATCTTTTTCAAATTTCAGACCTAAAAGGACCCCTAAAGATACCTAGGTCAGCAAGATTACAGGATACAAGATTAAAAGAGAGTCCCATTTCTATATACTAACAATGAACATGTGGAAAGAAAAATTAAGAACATAAAGCCACTTACAATCACTCCAAAAAAAAAATGAGATAGGTCTAACAAAAACATACACAGGATCAGTATCCAGAAAAATTACAAAATGCTGATGAAAGAAATATATAAATAAATGAAAATATCAGATTAATGGAATGGAAGACCAACACACTTAATATGTCAGTTCTCCCCAAACTGATCTATAGGTTTAATGTAATCAAAATCCCAGCAAGTTTTTAAATAGGCATAGACAAGTTTATTCTAAAATTTATATGGAAAGGTACAGGACCTGGAACAGATAAAACAGTTCTGACAAAGAATAAAGCCACTCTACCTGATATTAAGGCTTACTTTATAATTACTCTGTTGTATTTATAATATTGTCTGGTATTAGCAGAAGGACTGATACATAGATCAATAGAAAGAACAAAGAACCCAGAAACAGACCCACACAAATATGTCCAATGATTTCTGTCAAAAGCAGAAAAGCAATTCAATGGAAGAAAGAAAGCATTTAACAAATGGTGCTGGAGCAATTGGACATCCAGAGGCAAAAACATGAAATTCAATCTAAACCTTACACCTTAGACAAAAATTGACTAAAACCACACTTCTGGTGGGACTGTAAAATTGTGCAGCCATTCTAGAAAGTGCATGGTAATGCACATGCACTTACCAGAAAACTCAACAACTATACTCTTGGGCTTTTACCCCAAAGAAATGAAAATTTATAAAATTTATATTCACACAAAAACACATACATGAATATTCACAACACCTTTATTCACTATTCAAAAGCTTTACTCAAAAACAGGAAACAACCCAAATGTCCTTGAATAGGAAATGGTTAAACAAATTGTGGTATATCCATACTATGGAATACTACTCAGCAATAAAATGGGATGAACTATTGATACTCAACTCATAGCTTGGATGGAGCTCAAGGGAATGAGACTGCATTTTTTAAAAAGTCAATCTCAAAAAAGATTGCATACTGTATGATTCCATTTATATGACATTCTCAAAATGACAATATTACAGAAAAGATATATAAAGGATTAATGGCTGCCAGGAGTTCAGAATGGGGGTGGGTGGGAAGAAATAGCTATGGCTATAAAAGGGTAACAGAAGGGACCTTAATAACACACACATGTACACACAAGTACATGTAAAACTGGTGAAATATAAATACAGTCATTGGATTATATCAATGTCAATTTCCTGGTTGTGATATTACACTAAAGTTATACAAGACATGACAAGTGGATGAAGGATGTATGAGATCTCTCTGTATTATTTTTTACAATCGCATGTAGATCTACAATTATCTCAAAATAAAAGCTTTTTAAAAAGCTAATAAAAAGGTTAAAAAAAGATACTTAGTCTAGTCAGTCTAATCACTACCATTTTTCAGATGAATAAAGGCACCAGCAGTAAAGGAATTGGCTCTACATTACATTATTAGTTAAGAGTTATACCAGAAATAAGATTCAGGCTTCTGAATTTCCAAAAACAGTGGTTTTCCTCCATTATGCCATAGTTTTTAGCACAAACAATAAATTACCATTACTGTTCCAACCCATGCTTTTATTTAAAAAAATAAACCTTCAAGTAGCCAAAAATTTAACTGAGGACACCCTCTTCTCTAGTTGCGAGTGATATGAAGGAAATTATTAAGTACTAAGTTTAAACACAGTGTGGTTCTAACGTAAATATAATAAGAATTCAGAGAGAAAAAAGGCGCCAGAGGTAGCAGACGTGGCTTAAGCAGCTGAGTGCCCGCCTCCCACATGGGAGGTCCCAGGTTCAGTTCCCAGTGCCTCCTAAAGAAGATAAAAAGACAACGAGCAGACATCAAGCAAAAACAACAAGCAGACAATGAGCAAAAACAAAACAAGCAGGGAGCGGATGTGTCTCAAGCAGTTGAGCACTCGCCTCCCACACGACAGGTCACGGGTTGGGTTCCCAGTGCCTCTTAAAGGGAAAAAAAACCCAAACAGACAATGAGCAGACAATGAGCAAAACACGACGACCAGATGAGAGAGCCATGGGGAGGCAGGGGAGTAAATTGCTAATAATATATTATTTTAAAGGCACCAGACTCCTGTCTGTCACACAAAGTACTACAACATCTGAACAAATCCAAGGCAAATAATTTCTTTTATATGGAATAACCCATATAAGTACCTTCTTATCCAGTTTGGGTCCAGATTTAACTCCAAATATATCCTATGCTTAAGACACCATATTATGGGTGGAAGGTTGAACACTAAAGGAGATGTACAATTAATGGTTGCCGGACACTATAATGCTTCCCCCCAGTGGCAAGCACAGCAATGCAAAACATCCCAGGAAAGATCCTTTTCCTCACAGAAATAAGCCACAGACAACACATCAAACCAATCTGCAGTGAAATTTCTATTTCCCTCTACACTTACATTCGTTACTATTGTAATCTGTGGCTCAAAGGTGACAAAAATGCATTGCTGTAATACTCAGTTCCATCTGAAGAGTATCAACTTTGCAACTCAACACAGTAAGAGGACTGGAGAGCTGTGCTCTGCACACAGGGCTAACTCAGCTGCCACTACAGTGAGCTCCAGTAACCAAGAGCATCATCTGGATTCTCACAATGATGCTGGGTTTTCAGGCTTGTTCTCCTGGCTCTGAAGATGTTGCATTTTTAAGGTTTGAGGACAGAGATTAAACCTTCATGATAGTTTTTTGCTGTTGGTGTTTTTTTGTTTGTTTTTTACGTAGGGAGTTTGTTGTGTAGCTTACATGGTTACTGAAATATGCTTCTATTAGAATTCATGTTTTTTAATGCCTCCCAATAAAATACTTGCTTTTTCCTGCGCTTGGAGCGTAATATTGGAATTCCATTAACTTTGTTGTTTTACTATATGTTTTGTATCAGTTTTTCCTGAAATATTTTATTGTATTCATATGCAGTGGTAACTTTTTTTAAGGACTGCACTCAAATTTATTGTAGTGCTGCTGGTTTTGTACATTTATATCTGCTTTTCCGACACATACTGTATAGAAATTAATTTCTAATCATTTTATATTGTGGCTCGCTTTTTAATTATAGTCCTATTATTTGTTTTATGTCACATGCATGGTGTGGGATTAAATTCACCAGAAACTTGTCTGTTTTTTCCCCCTCTCCTAGTAGTCTCCAAAACCAAAATCGCACTGTTTGCACATTGGGTTTTTACAACTTATTATTTCAGTATTTATATGACCACCACTTTAAAATCATTCCTAATACATGCATGGGATTAAAAGTACTTAATTTCTCGCCCCGCCACCCAAAAAAAAAATAACCTTCCTTATAAAATAGAAATGCATTTCATGAACGCATGATACCGGCACAGCAAGGGGCAAAGACAGCAGGTTGATGCGGTTCTAGCACTAACGCCGTGTCTCCCACTGCCTCCAATGCACTTTCTTTTCACGGAGCTGCCTTCAGTGCCCTGGTCTCTGCACTCGCTATATGTTTTTATTTTGTTTTGCTTTGTTTGTTGCCGACATGGACATTCACGGCATTCTCCACCTTACAATCTCTTTTAAGCCTTTAGACTCAGTTCTAATGTCATTTACTCTAAAACCTCTGTGGACTCCCCTAAACAATTAATGTTCCTATTTCTGTGTTGTGCTCCCAGAACACTTTTTTTTTTTTTTTGGAAGAAAATCACTTTATTCTAATTACTTCACAGATAATAACATCATAGCAATTGGTCTGAGGAGGACACACAAACATGTGTCTAGTCCCAAAATCTACACCATCTCAGTGGACTTCTATACAATAAGAACACCCTCTTCTACTGTGATTCTGAAGCAAGGAAGCTATTACTGATAGAGGAGAGGTGTAACTAGTGGTTTTACACTTTATACTTTCACTATCAATTATAATTTTACACTAAATTAGCTTGGTCATAAGAGCAGGTTTTCCATTTCTTCATTTTCAACTTCTTGATTAGGCTAATCCATTTGCAAATCTGCACTGCTTTAGCACCTCGCTGAAACCCTCACAAAGCTTAAGGTCACCCTGGTTCTGGGCACACTCCAAAAACTGTTTCATCTCATAGTGGCAAGGGCCAAACTGCTGCTGCTGCTCGTATGCTGGCTGGGCTCCCTGAGGCTCTTGGTAAGTGATGTCAGGCCTTGAGGGCTCAGCATTACTCCCTCCACTGAAAGCCCCCAGTGATGGCATGGCCCAGCGTATGCCCAACAGCAGAGCCCACAGCCACGCCAGCTGCAGTGGTTGCCATCTGGGCCATCAGACCCGGCTGCCGAGGTGCGGCAGCAGGCGTGCCAAGAGCAGATGGAGGGGCTGCTGCTGGCAGCTGAGCTGCTGGTGCTGGTCTGGGGGCAGCTCTCATCAGAGGTGCCCGGCTGGCTGGAGGGGCCACGCGTGAAGTACGGCTCCGGCTTCCACGCGGCATCACAACTATACGATGGCTCAGCTTCCAGAAAGGAGAGCTCCCAGAACACTTTTGAATTTGTTATTTATGGAACTCAGAAGGCTGTACTGCAAATATCTGGATTGGGGAATTATTTTGTTTTTGGCAAACAGAGGCCAGTCTATTTTCATGGTCTGGGGAAAAGGCATCAGCCCACTACAAAGTTGGGGGCATCATTTTATTGCAGCCGACCCAGGCAGGGGCCTCTGGACTCCCCTTTTGAGAACAAGGACTGAGAGAGGAAATCTGTGCTCCTTCAAAATGCTGTATGTTAGACACATGAGGGGTGGGACTTAATTTTCTGGTGGAGGAATCTAGCTGGTGATCCCACTTAGAGAACAACAGCTAAGAAAGAATCCAGTGCTCTCAGCCAATAGGGACCTCTTGAAAAAGCACACTAGATGTTAAATGTCCAGCATACTTTGGACACTAAGGTTAGAATTCCATCTCTTTGACCTTTAAGATCTGTAGCTGGGAAAAAAAAAAAAAGGGCAGAGAATATAATAGACAACTATTGGGAATGAATGAAATTTGGGGGGGATGTGCTCCCATATTCTTGTGATGTTAAAAATAAAGGCACTGTGGTACCATCAACATTAGTGCAGATATACCATACAAATCCATTTTTAATAAAGGAAGTTTCTATCCCTTTGACTGAAAAAACTTTAATCATTTTTATACAAATTTTTCTAACATGTATTGGTTGCTTTCCTGCTTCCCTATTGAGCATAATAAACATTTTCTTGAAGGTAAAGGGTTATCATTGTGGAAATGTTATTAAACTGTAACATAGAGCGATAAGCCCTCAGGAGCTCCTTGCCACCACGTTAAATGGATCCAGAGTGCTATAATTTCTCATTTCATATGTCTGCTTTATAGATTGTAAATACATTTTCCATTTCCTCCATCAACGGCAGTTTCAAGATGTTGCTTTCAGGACACCGACTGTTAGCAAACGATTTACCCTCTTCCTGCTAATTCCAAACTTTCAATTTGTTATGGGCCAGGAAACCACGTAACCACATATATCGGGACTTGGTTTTAAGTGAGAGTGCATAGGGCAGTGGACTGAGAACTCCGAGAAAGAATCGTTTCTATCTTTAAGCCGGCAAAACATCTAGCACAGTGTCCTGCATATCTAAGCACTAAGCAAATGTTTTCTGATTTGAATTAGCAAGTAAATGAGCTATATTTTTCACCTGTTTTGGCTCTTTAAGCATTCTTAGCTTACTTTTCTGTTTTAAGATGGGTCACAAAGAATAGCATCTGCCAGGTAAGTGACCTTCATTTCAATGGCATCGCTCTTGTGGTGGAAGAATATACCCAGTGAGGAGAAGGGAGGGTGGTCATCTGTTAAAGATGGGTGGGATTCTAGATGATGATTAGAATTCCTTCTTTTTCTTTTTTTAAATTAGAGTTCTTTTACTTTTTATTAGAGTTCCTTCTTTTTTCCTATCAGGTTTTTTAACTGTTCTACAAATACTGCTTCTATAATAAGAAAAAAGTTACATAAAATCAAGATTATTTTAAAAGTTCTGTAGAAAACAGACTTAAATGACAGGAATGGAGGCAAAAAGTAATAAGAATACTATAGGAATTAAGAGAGATTCATTATTGGGGAAGAAAAAATATGGTGGGAAAAAAAGTAAAAGGACCTGGCAATTGATGAGATACAGGGGGAAAGAATGATACGGGAAAGCTTCAGAGAGTGTTTATAAAGTGGGCATTCTTACCGTGTTCTTTTATTTTCTCTTCATTTAATCACTTATCAGGCACCCACTACTATACAGGTGCTTTATTGGGTGCTGGCACCACTAATAATAATGGAGAAAACAAGAATCGTGGGGTGATTTTTCGGGCGATAGAGGGGAAACAATGGCGATGACCTGGATGTCCCTGGAAAACAAGGCGAGTGTCACTGGTTGACGTGAGTAAGCGGAAGACTAAAGCAAGAGTGAGTCATAATGGAGGATGCCAACATCAAAGTCTTCTATAAATATACAGCAGGTGAGATAAAGACAGGCGGAAAAATCTGAAAGTATTTAACGTTTCAGGATTATGACCCCAGGGACGAGTAGCGTTAAAATGGAAAGGATAAGGGCAGAGAAAAAGTAGAAACAACAATGAAGATTAGGAATGAGCTCTTCTGAGAAAAGAGGAGAAAGAGATTGAAATGCTAGTACCAGCTCCACACTAATTTATTACGTGATCTTAACTAGCCACTTACCCTCTATGGCCAGTTTCCTCATGATAAAACTGAAACAACATTGACTGCCAGGCGTATTAGAAGAAATACACAATATTTCTGTGAATTGACTCTAAACAGTACAAAGCACTGCAAAACTTCAAGCTGTAATCAATGTTTTGCAGTCACAGAGCCAAGGTAAAAGGAAGGATGAAAGCATTTATTTTCCATTACATAGTTACTTTTTTAAAAAAGTAACGTCTTCTCTCCAGAGTGATATGCTCCCAGTCCTATATTTTTCTCTACTTCTACTCCGATCAACCATACCAACTTTTTAAAAAGGACACACCAAAAATACTCAGCAAAGCAAGATTTTATAGGGACTGCCTCAGCAGGGCCCCTCCTTCTAACTTACTGGCACTGCACCTCTTCAAGAGGAGATAATTAGAGAAACCTGCCTAACTTTGACACTGGTATCATATTCTGAAAAAACTAATTTTCTTTCTTAAAAAAGACAACATTAAAATGGCATTTCTTTAAATAGCTCATTTAAATAGCTTCCATTTCTCTTTAGAGCGAACTAAAATTGGAGTATCTACTACTACCTGAAACCAGCCACTAAGGTTAAGTCTAAAATTCCACTCTCTTTCACCTAGAATAACAGATACAGCAATAACAAAAAAAAAAAAAAAAAAAAAAAAAAAAAAAGGAAGAACAAGAGTCAGCAAATGAGTTTAGATTGGCTTTGCAACTCTGTCATGTAGCCTTGGGCAAAATATTAAGCACTGCCTGGTTTCTACGTTTGTAAAATGAAAACTATAAATGAGCCCTGTACTTTGACTATCCTTGCAGTTGTCAGATCACATCTGTTTGACTATTTTTCCCACAAGTCTGAATGTTCCATGAGGACTGAATGGTCCACATCTTCCTTGTTCAATAGTACATTTCCACGGGAAGCGGGTGTGGCTCAGTGGATAGAGCCCCCGTTTACCATATGGGAGGCCCGGGTTCGCGTCCCGAGGCCTCCTTGTGAGGGCACGCCGGCCTGAGCGGTGCGGTGGGCTGATGCAGCAACCTCACGGCAGGAAGCGGGTGTGGCGCAATGGATAGAGCCCCCGTTTACCATATGAGACGCCCCGGGTTCGCTTCCCGGAGCCTCCTTGTGAGGGCAGGCCGGCGCGGCGCCGTGGGCTGATGCGGCAAGACCTCACAGCAAGGGGGAGATGAGCAGACACAGAGAAGACACGCAGCGAATGGACACAGCAGCACAAGCAGCAAGGGGGGGGATAAATAAAAATAAAATAAATAAATCTTTAAAAAAAAAAAAAAAAAA
>JAQZBX010035783.1:0-24434 GCA_029593785.1 Cabassous unicinctus
AAGGGGGGGGGGGTGATAAATAAATAAAATAAATAAATCTTTAAAAAAAGAAATGACTTTGCTTTTTAAAAAAAAAATAAATAAATAAAGTGATTGTACCAGTTTATACCACCCCCACCCTCAGAAATGTATGAGTGTTCCAATTTCCAGACAAGGCCCTTGTACTTTTCTTACTCTAATGCTGTAATCAGCCGTTTATTCAGAGTCCTGGTTCCTTTTAGTTGTAAGTAGTGTTTAGAAACCAACTCTGGTTCTAGGTGTACTGATTGCTACCTGGGGTCAAGGTGGGGATTGCAGTTGTAATGTCCTCTATGGAAGTAACTAGAGAATATATGTTTACTTGCATATGTACATATTCATATTTGCATCTGTATTTATTGATATAAGTATCCATGTTTATTGAAATCCATGAGTTCACACTGATACCTCAAATTCCAGACTTTTTTCCTGGTTTCTCTTTCCCACATTTTAACCTCCTTCTCCAACAGTGAGAAACCTTGCTCCCACTCTGCCCTGCATGTGGGCATCTCTCTGTATGTAACAAATCTCCCATCACTTCTACCACCCTGACCCTTTTGATCCTGCTCAGGCTCTGACTTACCAAACAAACTTTCATCTCACTCTCTACTTACCTCTCTTGCATCTCCTTGTGCTCAGACTCCCCATGCCAGGCAACCTCCTTTATGTGGATGGCCTTTTCTCCTCGTTTGGGTTCCAATACCTCTCTGCATAGATGGCCTTCTCACCCTCCTCAGACTCTGACACCTTATGCTAGGCTACCCACATAGACATGGATATCTTCCTCACCCCGTTGGGCCTTACTCTTACATGGATGCCCTCTTCATCCTGCTTCTATGTTTATTCAGTATTTAATAACTATTTTCCCTTTATTTTTATAAATTTTTTTATTTTGAAATAATTGTTGATTCACAGGAAGTTACAAAAATAGTAGAGTTCTTCTGTACCCTACATTCACTCAGTTTTCCCCAATGATTACAGCTTTCATAACTAAGTACAGTATCAAAACCAGGGAGTTCACATTGGTACAATGTATGTGTATAGTTCTTTGCTATTTTATCACATTTGTAGATTTGTGTAAGGGCTATTGCAGTTAAGATATAGCACTATTCCATATCACTACAAAGATCTCCCTTGTACTGCCCTTTCATAGTCACACAAACCCTTTCCCCCCACTATCCAATATTTAATAGCATTTATAACTTAAAACATTAAAAAGTCATTGGGAAGAGGATGTGGCTCAAGTGATTGAGCTCCTGCCTACCACATGGGAGGTCCCGGGTTCCATTCCTGGTGCCTCCCAAAGAAGACGAGTAAGACAGCAAGCTGGCGCGACCGGCTGGTGTGACAGACTGGTGCAACGGGCTGGCGTGGTGAGCTGACACAACAAGATGATGCAAGAAGAGACACAGGGAGGGAAAATGTAATGAGAGACACAACAAAGCAGGGAACAGAGGTGGCTCAGGCAGTTGGGTGCCTCCCTCCCTCATGGGAGGTCCCAGGTTCAGTTCCCGCTGCCTCCTAAAAGGAAGACGAGCACACAATGAACAGACACAGAAAGCACAAACAATGGGGGGAGGGGAGGAGAAATAAATAAATCTTTTTAAAAAAGTCATAAGGAAGTTATATTATTAAAAGTCATAAACCGTGCATGTACATGGATGGGAAGACTTAATATTGCCTACTTCTGTGTGAGGGACAGGCTAGGAATTCCAATTTCTCAAGGTTGATTTCATTGGTACTCCATTCCATCCTGCTCCATGGCTTTATGCAGAGAGTTTCTGGCTTTTTGCTGAGAGCCCAGTCTGGCCCCTCCAATGCAAAAACTTCTACAAATTTGCAGTCAGTAATTCCTATTCTCCCTGCTGGCTGGCTTTCAAACCCTAGGCCTTTTACTATCTAGTTTGGTTATCCCTGTGGACTACTACCCTTCAGTTCTCATTCATTGTCATGGCTTGGTTCCTTCTTGGTTTATGGCATCTGTATATTCCCTTTCTTGCTTTTGAACTTGACCGTTTAATCTCTTTAAAAATCTGTTCTATCTAGAATTTTAATATTCAGAATGAGAAGGAATGCTTCCCTCTCATCAGCTTAGTATACCCATTTTTCTTTTTCTTTTGAAAAATGTTAAGCTGATTGCGAAGTTGAAAGAATGGTACAATGAAGAACCCAATATCATTTACCTAGATTCATAAGTTTTTACCATTTTTTGTCACTCTCTTTCTCCCCCCACCCCTGCCACACTCACATTCACATGCTTTTTTTTTTTTCTGAATCATTTGAAAGTAAATTATGGATAGCATACCACTTCTAACATAAATACTTTAGCAGGCATCTCCTAAGAGTAAGGGCATTCTCCTACACTATAAAAATAACCAAGAAAATGATTATTAATTCAGTGTCATTTAATGTACAGTCTATATCCACATTTCTCTGGTTGTCCAAAATGTCGTTTATGTGTATATTTTCTTGATCCAGGGTCCAGTCAATGTTATGCAATTTAGAATAATTTTAATTTTCATAACACTGAATTTTTGAACAGTTCAGGTCAGTTGTCTTATTTAATATCTTAAATTCTAGGTTTGTCTGTTTCCTTATGATTAAATTTAAACATTTTTGGCAAGAAAATTATAGGTGATGTTTTATATTTCTCACTGCATGATGTCATGAGGTGTATGTCAGTTTGTTCAGCTTTGGTGATGCTAAGTTTGATCACTTAAAGGTGGTAATTGCCATACCTCTTTATTATAAACATACATTTCTTCCTTTGTAATTAATAAGTCATCTGTGGAGTGATAATTTGAGACAGGGTGAATATTCTCTTCTCCAATAACTGCTTACTTAATGGTTTTAGCATCCGTTGTTGATGTCTGCCTGAATCAATAATTATAGTTGAGGCTCAATACAATTTCTTCACTCTTTATATATTTTTAATTTATTCATTTCATAGGTATTAGGTGGGTGGGTAGCACATGAGGTTTTGTGCTAAGCACTGAGAATCAAATAATCACACTGATATATATTTATAGATTGTGATAAATATCATAAAGGAAAAGAATGGAGTGCTGTGAGAGCTTGTAAGGGGGAGACATCACCTTTTCTGGGGCTTCTGAGAGGCTTCCCTGTGAAAGTGATATTTGAACTAAGAGCTGATAAATGATGAGTTGTCTGGGCAGAGAAGGGCAGTTGGAGGCAGTAAGGTAAGAGGTAATGAAGAGGGAAAGAGCATGGTACATTCAAGAAATATATATTCAAATAGTGCCCAGCATAGTGTCTGCACATAATAGGTGCTCAGTAAATATTAGTGGAAGGGATGATGGGACTAAAAACTAGCCCAAGTAAACACTGTTGCCAGATTATTTATCTTAGAATAAAATGATCAACTCTTAAGTCTTAAAAACATGAATTCTCATTTATAAAGCACTTACTATGTGCCAGGCAATGTTTGAAATGCTTTACCTATGGTAACTCATTTAACCTTGATGCAGGCACTATTAAACTATCAATTTTACAGATGAGAAAACTGAGTTGCAGATAAATTAAGTAACTTTCTCAAGATCATATAGTTACTAAGTGGCATATGCTAGAATTAGAATTTGGGTAGTCTGCTCCTAGAGTTTATGTTCTTATCCATTATGCTATAATGCTTCCCATTATTTAAATTATATGGAACACTTTTCTCATACTGGTATGCAGGGATTTCTGCAGTATGATGCCTGTCTACCTCTTCAACTGCATTTGCTCTTATCTATATAAATAAACTCTTGCTCCAGTTTTACTGGCCCCTCATTAATCTCTCATCCTGAGATCACTCCTTGTATGTGTCTTCCTATTTGAAATTTCACTTCTGGAATATTTACAGTTTTATCCGTCCTTCTAGATCTAGCTCAAATTCATGAATAATGCCTTCCTCGGACATCTAGCCTGTGATCCAGCCCATTTCTTGAACTTTTGTAGTACTTGTTCTGTAGCAATTATCTGTTAAATTAGCCTGACAAATTAATACCATAATAACTTGTAAGATGTTGTATCTTTTGAGTTATTAAAGTCACTATTATATAACTTTTCTTATCATTGTTTATCATTAACAAAGTCATAAGCTTCTTGATATTAGGAATGATATCTGAGACTTGAATTGATCATAGTACTCTGCATACAGTATATCTACAAAAAATGTTATTATGATTGTGTACAACAACCATAAAATGCTATTGAGTATCATAGATGTATGTTAAATGTGCCAGATTGTGTACTGAAAGAAATTTCATTTGATTTTAACATTAGATAGTCTATAAATGTGCAGTCTTCATCAACATAAAATGACATGTATACAAAAATGATTTTGAACCATATATCATTAGACAAAAAAAGACAGAATTTTTAAAAACTATTCTTCATTGTATAGCCTATTTATCTATCTATACTTCAGTAAATTAAGAGGAGCTAGTCAATAAATAAAAGTTGACTAAATTAGTAGTCCAGGAGAAATACTTGAATAAATCAATTAAATTCCCTGAGCTTGTTTTCTTATTTGTAAAGTGAGAAAAAAAAATGTATATTTTTATATACCTCAGAGGATAAGAAACACTCTCTCACAAGTCAAAGAAAATCCACCACTTTCCATATTTGACTTAAAAGTTTGTAATGACAGTGTGTTACATCTCTGACTTTTCCTCTTCATTAGTTTGTTTTATCCAGACTTTTTGGGGTAATGTGACCTCTCCTCCCATATGTTTCCTGATATACCAATAAGATGCCAAGCATAATTTTCAATTTGAAAAGAAAATTTGGAGAAACTAAGGAAGATAGATAAGCATGCGCATTGTGATAATGGAGAAAAAATGGCATGATAGTATCATTTATTAACACCTGCGTGTGTTCTTGGCAGTCTGTTCAGCAAGTGACACACCTAGTGTATATGCCCAGAGAATGCTTTTAGATGGATTAACACAAAGGAAGGCTTAGAAGTGGAACTAGACAAGAAAAAATTTAAAAATAATAACCAGGGAAGCGGGTGTGGCTCAGTGGATAGAGCCCTCGTTTACCATATGGGAGGCCCGGGTTTGCGTCCCGAGGCCTCCTTGTGAGGGCACGCCGGCCTGAGCGGTGCGGTGGGCTGATGCAGCAACCTCACGGCAGGAAGCTGGTGTGGCGCAATGGATAGAGCACCCGTTTACCATATGAGAGGCCCCGGGTTCGCTTCCCCGCGCCTCCTTGTGAGGGCAGGCCGGCTCGCGCGGCGCTGTGGGCTGATGCGGCAAGACCTCACAGCAAGGGGGAGATAAGCAGACACGGAGAAGACTCGCAGCGAATGGACACAGCAGCACAAGCAGCAAGGGGGGATAAATAAATAAAATAAATAAATCTTAAAAAAAATAAAAATAAAAAATAAATAAATAAAAATAATAACCAGGTCACAGTCATCATTAGCATTTTGGAACTAATGTGTAAAGACTGTCATTCACTCCCATCCTTCATCCTTGAACTTTCCTATCATTTACCATGTGAAAAAAAAATTCAGTATGCATGTTTTTCTAATAGAAATGTACTTTTATCCCAAACAAAATGATTCTTCTCCCAACATCTGCAGTTTGTCTTTTGGAACATGTCCTATTTAATTGATCAGTAAGTCTGCCTTCTAAGTTTAAATTTTTGTGATTTTTCAGCTTACAGTTTTCTAGTCTTTATTAGTTTAAAGATCTTATATTCAATAGGATTGTCTGTTTTACAGTTTACTTTGTTCTGAATAGATTTATAAGAGATTTTATCCATGTATACTTTAGATTTACAAATTATACTTTAATAATTGAAACTTTAATACAAATTTGATCTACTTGTTAGGTTTAAACAAGTCTCTTGAGTGGTGTTTCCTCACCGATGGAGAATTACTTCCAAGCAGAAGCTTACAACCTGGACAAGGTGTTAGATGAATTTGAGCAAAACGAAGGTGAGGATTTACTTTGGTGAATCTGTTTACATGTATTTATTATAGAGAATGTGGAACTATAAGGGAATGCAGTACTTTAAAAAATAAAATAAAATCAGGTCCAATGACCTAATGATAATAATAATAGTATATAATAATATTTAGAGGAAGAACTAACATTTTTAGCACTATGTGCCAGATAGTATGCTAAACTATTTACATGGATTATATCATTTAAGCTTTAAAACAGTCTTATGTGGGTAGATCTTATCTCCATTTACAGATGAGAATAGAGCAGGGGTTTTTAACCTTTTTTGTTCCATGGACCCATTTCCTGGTCGGGTGAAAACCATGGACCCTTTCTCAGAATATAGCAGCAGATAGTTTTATGATACTCAACATCTGAGGTCAGAGAAAATAAAGATGAGTTGATTTTTTTTTTTTTTTTTCCCAATTCAAGCTAATGGGCCTCCTGAAATCTTTCCACGGACCTGGGGTGCATGGACCCCTGAATAAGAACCCCTGGAATAGAAGCACAGAGAAGTTAAGCAGCTTCTCCAAGTTTACCTTGCTAATAAATGGTAGACTTAGAATCTAGGGTGTGTGATGCAAGAGCCTGAGTGCTTATCGTGTAGAATCAATTAATGGTCAAGGAAAAGCTTTAGAATGTGCTTGCATTTCCTGAACTAAGAAAAATAGCTTGTTGCACGATGATTGCCCAATAAAGATACATTTTAAAACTAATTTTTAAAGTTTTACATTTTAAAGAAATTGCCAAAGTGGTTAATTAAATTACGCATTCTCAATATTTAGTCTTAGAATGTCTGCTTAAGATTCACTTTATTTAGGGAAGCGTTTTCCCCAGATTCCCTTTCTCAGTTTGACTTGAGCTATATGGATAAGCTATATTAAAATCTCTGTCTTCCATTTCACCTGCTTCTCCTGTGTTTTCTATTTCTAACAGCGAATGGGATGTAACAAGTTGCAGTGATATATTTCCATGGAAATCCATGACTTCAGTAATGGTCTCTAAAACTTCACTACACCCAGTGATTCAGGTTGTTCTTTGATAGTAGTTGAGAGGAAAGATGAGTTTTGATTTTGTCACTTTGGGTTTATGATGGAGCACATTTTAAACAGAATGTGGGATCATGGGAGTAAGGTGGGAAGAGGAAGAATACCTGGAATCCTACTTTTCTCATATTTTACCATTGATGACCCCAAGCTAACCCATAACTCTAGGCTTATTTCTGATTAATGTAAATGTGAAATTCAGTAGTTCAGGATTTTATTGGATCTAGATGGGCTTTGTACATACCAAGTCAGAAGGTATAGTATCCTCTGAGTTTCAGTTGTTTATATTATGTTCTTGACGCTTTCTTTAGTTTTGCCCTGTATGTATTTTGCCCCATAGTTATTTAAGTAACACATGAGCTACCTAGACAAAGTGCTGTACCTAATCATGTGAATACTATGCTTCAAAAATACCATTGACTTTAATTAAGCTATTACTTCATTACATTAGTCTCTTTGGATACTTTATATTTAGTTGATTTTCAATACTTTTGTTCAATCAGTAAAAATAGTCCTTTTACTTTGAAATTATAGCATTTGTTTACATAAGATAAATCCTGTAGAAGGGGAAGGATTTCAGAAACTAGCTTCTTGGGAGTAGCTATGTGATTTATTTTTTGAACTATTAATTTGAATCTCATAACTGGTTGCATTAAAGCATCCACCTTTAGCCTGGTACCTTTGCAAGTATACTTTAAATAAATTGCTCTCTCATTTTGTGTTTCTTTATTTCCTTTAAATTAAAAATATAACATAGATTGTGATGACACTAGGTAATTAACATATCCAGATAGTAGATGGTTGAATAATGAAATTTTCAATGCATGATCATTCCTGTTTGGATATTATTAAATCTTATAAGAAGCAGTATTTCCTTTTTATTTCCAGGAACTAGCATGGAGACATGATCATTTATTTCAGGGGTTCTTAACCTTTATTGTTCCACGGACCCCTTTGTCAGTCAGGTGAAAACCACGGACACCTTACTAAGTCCACATTATACTGTGTATTATTTAATAAATATATCACACCCACACCAACACATCTCCATGAGAATAATGTTTTTTTAAATTTTCAATTCAAGCTCACATACCTCCTGAAATCTTTTCCGGGACCCCTTTGAGGTCTGTGGACCCCTGGTTAAGAACTCCTGATTTATTTCATAAAAGGAAGCATATGCTATTAAATCCCAAATCTCTGCCAGTTCAAATTTGGTAAACATAGATACTAACCCCATTCCCCTAAAATCTGATGTTTTAGGGCCTTTACTATCTGACTTTTTAGCTTCTTTTCACCACTTCCTTGTACTAATTCCTTTCTCAACCCAAAGTGATTGCTCTTTCAAATTGCTTTGTTTAGGACTTTGCTATTCTTTGTTTCCCCTACTTTCAAATGCCCTCTTTTCCACTTAAATAAAACTGTCTTTGAATCCTAGCTCGGTTCTTCTGCCTCTGTGAATTTGAGCTTGCTACCTCAGCCTGGAAAATACCTTTCTCCACTGAATTTATTTTCTAATACTATATAATAGTTTACAAATTTTTATGCTACCCTGTACTGGTAATTCATAATAGCAATTCATGTGTATTGTATCTGCGTCTTACTCCCCGAACTAGCTTAAGTATTTCTTGGAGGCTGGAGCTATCATTTGAACTTTATGTTCCTCAAGCCCAATGCTTTACTAGTGTAGATACTAACCATATATTGTGTACCTACTATGTACTAGGTACTATGCAAAGTGAGGACTTGGATTGAAAAGAAATGGTTTCTACTTTCAGTCTAAGTGGGTAAAGAGACAGGTAAACAAGCCATTGTTTAGTAAATGCTTTAATAGAGCTATGAGCAAGATACCATGGGAGCAATGAAGATTAATCTTACTACTGATGAGAATATAAGTTCAGGATCATGATAATCAGAGTGACTCTAGAAAGAAACACAGGAAAGACAATAAGTGCATTTCTCATTTCTCTCATTTACTTAAATATATATAATAGTACTATAACCTGGGAGAATAATTTATTTGTCATAATTTTGATCTGAAAAGTAAATGTCTAATTTGAAATTATGCTTATTAATAGGATATAAATAGGTAGATTGAATAAGGTAAATAAATACTTTTTTCCAAATGTTCTCAAGTATTAAAGTAAATATGAGTCTAATTAATCTATTGTGATGTGGTTATGAACAGAATTTCACATACTACAGCAAACTTTTTTTTTACTTATTGTTATGGACAAATTTCAAATATATACACAATAAATAATAGTAAAATAAGCCCCAGTATACTCATCACCCAGCTTTGACAATTATGGGCATTCTACCATTTTTGTTACATTTATATCTCCATTCTCTCTTTAATCACTGCTTCATTGCTTTTTTATATTTTTAGGTAAAAGTTATATACTTTAAAATGCACAGTATAGTTTTGGCAAATGGATACATCTATGTAATGCACACCCCAATCATGATGTAGGATATAGAGCATTCCATCTCCACAGAAAATTCCTTTATTTTCCTTCCTGCTCAGTTACTCCCTCCTCACTCATGTTCTGATTTTTTTCCACCTTGGTTTACTCCTTGCCTCACCTTATGCCCAGTTGATCTGAGGGCATCTTCTTCAGTATAGCCTGTGGTGCCAGTTTAATTATGTTACTAAATCGAAGTGTAGAATTTTTTATTTGGAATGTTCTGGGATATTACCATTTGATCTTGTTCAATTTAGACTTATAACATATTTGCAGGGGAAAGTCAAATATATTTTTTACTCCTGGCCTTCATATCCTAGGAATACTTTACTTTCCCAGTATGGTTGGAAATGTAGTTGATTAACTTAGTCCTAATAGCTTTTCCATTGTTGCCAGCAAACTTATTGTAATTATTTATTTTTTCAGATGAAACAGTTTCTTCTACTTTATTGGATACAAAGTGGAATAAGATTCTAGATCCCTCTTCTCAGCTACTGTCATTTAATCCCGCATTGGCCAGTGTGCATGAACCTGCAGTTTCTAATGAGTCACACCCACAACTGAAGGTCTTCTCCCTGGCTCATTCAGCTCCTTTGACCACAGAGGGAGAGGACCATTGTGCTAATGGACAGAATGATAGTCTAAATCCAGAGATTGCCACAATGTGGATTGATGAAAATGCTGTTGCAGAAGATCAATTAATTAAGAAAAACTGTAATCGGGATGATCATTGCAATGCAGTTGAAGTGGGAGAGAAGAAATGTGGAAATCTAGGTTGTCTGCCAGATGAGAAAAACGTTCTTGTTGTAGCTGTCATGCATAACTGTGATAAAAGGACATTAGAAAACGATTTGGAGGATTATAACAATTTTAATAGTCAATCCCTCATGGATGCTTTTAGCTCTTCACTGGATAATGAAAACAGACAAACAGATCAATTCAGTTTTAGTATAAATGGGTCCACTGAAAAAGATAAAAGCTTAGAAAAACAAATGGATCCTTTGAATAGACCAAATACAGAGGGAGATGCTGTTAACCATCTATGTACTGCTTCATCTGATAGTTTAGCCAGTGTCCGTTCCCTTTCACAATTAAAGGATGATGAAAATGTAGATAGAGATACCCCCATGTCTATGATTACAAATGTAACATTTGATTCCATGCACTCATCCCAGGGAATAGATGAAGGTCCTGCTGTTAAAAAGCAAGAGAATTATACACCAGATGAGGTCCTCACTGGCCAAACTAGCTCTCCTAGGACAGCTATAGGGAATCTAAATTCCTTTTCCCATTTGAGTGAGGGGATTTGGATGAAAAAAGAGTCTGCGCAAGAGAGACCAACTGAAGAATCCCTCCTATCTGGTTTACCTTTGCTTCTCAAAGGAGACATGCCTAATGGGTCTGGAAAGGATGTTAACTCTGAACAGTTTTCAAATTGCCTTGTACCCAGTGAAGTTAGGACTGATGAAAATGAAGATTATGAACATGCAGAAATTCTTGGCACCACAGAATTTCTTAATATAACAGAGAAATTCTCTGAATCTCAGGAGATAACTCATTGGAAATTGACTAAACTAAATGAGATGAATAATATCCAAGTAAATGAAGAAAATGAGAAGTTTCTGCAGATGAATCAGTTTGAGGACACTTCTGGTGATAGTAGAGAGGAGTGTGATGGAATGGCAGAAGCAGGTCTAGATTTAAAAGGAACTTGCATGGATGAAAGTGAAGGATGTAATTTCTCCCCTGATATGGATGTACCAGCAGCAAATTCTCTATCCAAGGGTTGTGATTCCTGTGGAATGCAGAGCCCAGTTGCTTTTGTTCCAAAGACTTTACCTTCCAAAGAAGATTCAGTAACAGAAGAAAAGGAAATAGAAGAGAGCAAATCAGAATGCTACTCAAATATTTATGAACAGAGAGGAAATGAGGCCACCGAAGGGAGTGAACTACTTTTCACAGGTGACCTAATGAAGAAAAATTACTTACACAATTTCTGTAGTCAAGTTCCGTCAGTGCTTGGACAATCTTCCCCCAAGATAGTAGCGAACCTGCAATCTATTAGTGTTCCTTTTGGTGGTGCAAGACCCAAGCAACCTTCTAATCTAAAACTTCAAATTCCAAAGCCATTATCAGACCATTTACAAAATGACCTTCCTGCAAACAGTGGAAATAATATTAAAAACAAAAATGATATTCTTGGGAAAGCCAAATCAGGGGACAACTCAGCAAACAATGTATGCAGTGCCTCTTTAGGAAACATCTCTGTTGCTGACACAAATGGAGAACATCTAGAAAGTTATGAGGCTGGGATCTCCAGTAGATCGTGCCTTGCATTAGCTCCAGATAGCCCAGATAATGATCTCAGAGCCGGTCAGTTTGGAATTTCTGCCAGAAAGCCATTTACTACTCTGGGAGAAGTGGCTCCAGTGTGGGTACCAGATTCTCAGGCTCCAAATTGCATGAAATGTGAAGCCAGATTTACGTTCACCAAAAGGAGGCATCATTGCAGAGCATGTGGGAAGGTAAGTTGTGTATCACCTCAGAAATCTGGCATGCCCTTTTTGTAATGCTCAATTTGAAATTAATAAAGGCAATATAAGGAACATACTTCTGGTTGAGATGGCATTATAAAAATAATGTATATATAATATAAAATTTGAAAACCTAGTTCTAGTAAAGTTCTTAATAAATAATGAATGTGCTGATTCTTAGAGTTTATGTAATTTTTTTATTGCCAAGATTTAAGTTGAATCTTTTCTTGATGAGATGAGAATTTAGGAACTGTTAACTTTGTGGTTTCTATATTGGTAGATGGTTAAAGGAATAGTTTGAAAAAAGGAAGTTAGTCTTCTTTTGATATAGGAAATATTTGTAATTGACTTCATATTATTTAATTTCTGAGAAATGGAATATTGCACTTAGAATCTATCCAGTTTTTCCCCTAAAGATTCTGAAACCTGTTTTACATATACACACTCTTGGATTTTCCCCCACATAACTGTGATACATAATAGAGTTGGAGATTCCAGTCAACCAAGATGGTGGCATAGATGCTCCAGGGTACAGTTCCCTCACAGAATCTTTAAACAACTACCAAAAACTGGCAGAGCCATTTTCCTCAGAACTCCAGAAGAGTTAAAGGGTTGCAGTGACTGGATGAATCTTGAATTAAGAAAATGCAGCTTTGAAAAATGATAGGAGAAGCTCATGGTGCTAGCCCCTCTCTCATCCCATCCCTTCGAGGTGTGGAGCCAGCCTGTACACCGTTTGTGGGTCCTGGCCCTGTTCTGGAGGGAGCAGAGTAATCTCTGTGTTCATACTGCAGTGCCGGTATGTTAGTACCAATCTAATGGATGGTAGCCTGAAAGACTGGACTAGGAAACACTTCTCTGGCTCACCCTCTCAGAACTTCTTCGGCAAGCAAAAGCAGCTGGGGGACACCTAAAGCAAAGTGGCCTGAGGCTAAGGATTACCTGCTTTAAGTCATACAATAGAGCACCCAGGAGGGGTCTATTTCATAGGGAGTAGAGAGGGCATTCGAATTCCTGTTAATGGGGGAATTCCTAAGACCACAAGAAAACATAAGCCCAGGCCCAGAAAAGACTGAGAGGTCCATGCACTTCACACTTCCCTCTCACTGATCTACTTGCTAGAAGGGCTAAACACTGAAGGAGAGCACCAGCCTATGCAGAGGTGATTTGCAAAGACAGTTAAAGGTGGTATTTTTGCATTGGTTTCTTTGCTTTTGTTAGCTCCTGGCACTCAAGGAAAATTCTGTCATATCACTTTCTGGAATCAAACTTAAGGAACAGACAGCTCATGGACTAAATTCCAGGATTAACACATTAAAATATTAAAATGTACAGTGTGCAACAAAAAGTTTTAAGACACAGAGAAAGGAAATGATAGCCCATTCAAAGTAAGAAGATAATCCAGAAACCATCAAAGAAGAGGACCAGAGTTTGGATATAATGGACAATGATTTTTTAAAAATAATCTTAATATGATCAAGGAGATAAAGGAAAACATGGAGAAAGAACTAAAGGATATAAGGAAAACAAAGAGCAATATGAGAATCTCAGTAAAGAGATAGAAATTTTAGAAGGGAACCAAACAAATACTAAAGACCATCATAACTGAAATGAAAAATTCACAGAGGATTTCAACAGGAGATTGGCATTAGCAGAAGAAAGAATCAGTGAACTTGAAGTCAAGACAAATGGAATGATTCAGGCTGAGGAGCAGAAAGAAAAATTAATGAAAAAAAAACTGAGCCTGAGAGACCGATTGGGACACCAGCAGGTGTGCCAGGATATGCACTATGAGAGAACAAGAAAGAGAAGAAAGATAGGAGTAGAAAGACTATTTAAAGAAATAATAATAGAAAACTTCCCAAATTTAACGACAGACATGAACATGCAGGTTCATGAATCTCAAAGAGAAGCATGCCCAGACATATAGTAGACAAACTGTCGAATGCCAAGGACAAGGAGAGAGTTCTGAAAGCTGTAAGAGAAAAACAATGTGTAATGTACAAGGGAGTTTCAATAAGATTAAGTGGCGAGTTCTCATCAGAAACCATGGAGGCAAGAAGGCAATGAAACGAAATATTTAGTGATGGAAGAAAACAGTTACCACAAAGAATTTTATATCCAGCAAGACTGACTTTCATGAATGAGGGAGACATTCAGACATTCCCAGTTAAATAAAAAATGAGGAAGTTCCTATGAGCAATGCTAAAAGGAGTTCTTTAGACTGAAAGGAAAGGATACTAGACAGTGGTTCAAAATGGCATGAAAATATGAAGACCTCTGGTAAAGGTAACAACATGAGTAATTATAAATGCCATTGCTATTGTATTTTTTGGTATGTAACTCCACTTTTTACATCTTACAGGTTCTAAAATGCAAAATATAAAAAATGATTATGGTTTTGGACATACAGTATATAAAGATATGGTTTGTTACATTACAACGAAAAGGTGCTGGAACAGAAGGGTATAGGAACAGTGTATGCATATGCTATTGAAGTCAAGTTGGTATCATATCAAGCGTGATTGTTGCAGAGTTAGAATGTTACATTTAAGCCCTATGGTAACCCCAAACAAAATACATGAAAAATATATACAGAAAGAAATGAGAAGTTACTTAAAATGGTACAATACAAAAAGTCAAATAAATATGAAAGTAGGCATAAGGGAAAAATGGAGGAATAAAAAAGGTGTATGGCTTACAAAGACCTAATAAACTGACAGAGAAAGTCCTGCATTATCAGTGCTTTCCATATAAATGCATTAAACTCTCTAGATGAGGAAATAGAAGACTTGAATGATACTCTAAACCAACTGACCTAACAGACAAATATAGACCACTTCACCCAACAGCAGCAGAATGCACTTTCTTTTCCAGTACACCTGGATTATTCTCCAGGTATCTTAGGTATATTAGGTAACAAAACAAGTCTCAATACATTCAAAAATACTGAAATCATTAAATCTGTTGACTGTGACCACAATGGAATGAAGCTAAAAATCAATAACAGGGAGACTAGAAAATTCACAAATAATGTAGAAATTAAACAATGCATGCCTAAACCAGTGGGTTAAAGAAGAAATCACAAGGTAAATTCTACCATATCTTGATACAAATGAAAATGAAAATACAATATTGCAAAATTTATGGGATGCAGCAAAGGCAGTGCTGAAAGGGAAGTTCATAGCTGTAAATGCTTACATTAAAAAAGAAAAAAGACCTCTCGTAAAGGTAATGACATGTCAAATCAGACACCTAACCTACTTTACAACTGGAGGATCTAGAAAATGAGGAGCAAACTAAATCCAAAAGTGAGCTGAAGGATGGAAATAACAAACGAGTGGAGATGAAGAAAATAGAGAATAAAAAAAAAAAATAGAATCAGCGAAACCAAAAGTTCTTTGAAAAGAGCAACTAGCTAGACTTATAAAAAGTGAGAGGAAGCAAATAACTGAAATCAGAAATGAAAGGTAGGACATTACTAGTGACCCTACAGAAATGAAAAGGGTTATAACAGGACACTGTAAACAACTGTACACCGACAAATTAGATAACTTTGATGAAGTGGACAAATTCCTAGACATGCAAACTGCCTATGCTTTAAACTAGCTATACTGACATAAGAAATAGAAGATCTCAACAGACCAGTAACAAGTAAAGAGATTGATTCAGGAATCAAAAACCTCCCCCGCCCCCCCCCCCAAAAAAAAGCTCAGGACCAGATGGCTTGCCAGGGAAATTTTACCATACATTCCAAGAAAGATATTTAATTATGTTTATAAACTGGTCTGTTCCTCTGGACATGCTACCCTTTGATTGTATTAGATTCAGCTGAGATGCCCGATTAAATTATGTTAAGATTAGGGTTTTGATTTGGCCATGTCATTAGGGCATGCAGGGCTAAGTTCCCACACCCTTGGTGGGCTAATAAAACAAGACTCTCACACGGAAGTAGATGCACAGAGAAGAAGAACACAGAGGAAGAGAGACAGTTCATTAGACATGACAGATGAGCCTGATAGTCTACAGCTGACCATGTGAAGAGACCAGAGCAGCTGATCTTGGAAAGAAGCCCCAGGGAGAGAGATGAGCCTATGCCAGCCTACAGCTGAGATCAGAAGAAGGTGGGACCATGGAGACTTAAGAGGAAGAAGGAAGGCTGAACTCTCGCAGACATCGCCTGCCATCTTGCTTCAACATGTGGCAAATAACTTTGGGTAAGAGGAAGTACCCCTTATGGACCTTGAGTTGGACTCTTTAGGGCCTTGTGAATGTAAGCTTCTACCCCAAATAAATACCATTTATAAAAGCCAACTGAGTTCTGGTTCTTTGCATCAGCACCCCTGTAACCGTTGGCCAATTTGATGTAATCATGAATTCCAAAAATATAATTGGATCATGCTTGTAAACTGATCTGTTAATCTAGGCATGATTGAGTTATGACCGGGCCATGTCATTAGGGGGTTGAGCCCCACCCCTTGGTGGGTGGGGAATCAAATATAAAAGGCAAGGCAAGAACAGAGTTGAAGCTGTTTTTGAGAAGCAGTTTTGATGTTGGAAAGAAGGCCCCAGGAGAAGAGAAGTGAGCCATTTGCCTGATTGTCTACAGCTGACCTTGTGGAGGAAACAGGAGCTAAGACCGGAGAGAAACGCAGCCCCGGGAAGAGAGGAACCCAAGAAGCCTGAACCCTGGCAAACGTCGGCAGCTGTCTTGCTCTAACATGTGGCAATGGGCTGTGGTAAGAGAAGAAACTTATGCTTTCTGGCCCGGTAACTGTGGACTTCTACCCCAAATAAATACCCTTTATAAACCCATTTTTGGTATTTCACATTAGCACCCCTTTGGCTGACTAATACAACCATTTTAAGAAAATGAAGGAAAAAAACCACATGATCATCTCAATTGATACAGAAAATGCATATGACAAATCCAGGATTCCTTCTTGGTAAAACTTAGTAGAAAGAAACTTCCTCAACATAATTAAGGGTACATATGAAAAAAACACAGCTAACATCATACTTAATTGTGAAAGACTGAAAGCTCTCCCTTTAATATCAGGAATAAGACAAGGATGTCCACTGTCACCAATGTTATTTCTTTTATCAGAGAGGAGGGAACCCCCAGCAACTTCTCCTTTCAAATTTTTGACCGGTTCTAGGCCACAAGTCCAATCTTAGACCAATTGCTGGCAAAAGGGAGCAAGTTTGCCTACAATTGGTTAAGATCAATCATAATTTGTCTCTCCAGGATTGAACACAGTATTGCCTGAACAAAAGTGGATTTGTGTTAACAAGTAAAAGGAAGAGAATGGCTCCTAGATGGGCTATCAGTTAAGCGTGCTACAAGATCTTAATGAACACAAAAGATCCAAATGATCAAGAGCAAACAGGATAAGTTAGAACTGACTGGGCTCAACTTCCAGGAAGATAGTGTCAGAGTTGGTAGGCAGGGCTTAATGCTCTTACAAAAACAACGGAGGAAGGGCAAAAGCTGTCCAAGGGAGCTGCTTTGGGGATCTGCAGACCAGGAGAGTGCTGTGCGTCCAGAAGGACGAGGGACAAAGAGGAGAAGTTGAAACAAAAACTGTGTGTTACTAGTTCCCACAGCTGGGAACAGCACCCATCTCCCACTCGCAAGGCGAACTGCCTTGATAAATTCCGTGGCTCACTGCAGCCAACTGAGAGGGGTACAGACGTCTTCCTCTCTGGGAAGATGGAGGGTGTGGCAGAGGGTGGATAGTGGTTTCTCTTCAGTGAGTTTGGCCAGCAGAACCTGCTTTGAATCTCAGCTCTGGACAGACCAGAATCACCAGAAAATGGAGGTTGAAAAGATACCTCCATGGAAGGTTTGCTGAAGAGTGCCATATGCAGACAGCCCAGGAAACTGCAAGAAGTAAAACGGCTTTTTGGTTCTCTAATGTCCCAGACCCCTTGGATGTGATCTGCAGCCCATTAGTGGATCACTGGCCCTATTTGGAGAAGCAAGCTGGGCAATTTTAAAGACTTAGAATAAGTTGAACTAAAAATCAAGGGAAAGCCATTAAACAAAACCACTAGGCAAGAGAAATTGACCATCAGTAAATTCACCAACATATTCAGATGCCTAGAAATCAGCAAAAAATTATGAGCCATACTAAGAAACAGGAAGAGATGGCCCAGCCAAAGGAACAAACCAAAAATCCTGACAAGACATAGGATTTAAGACAACAAATCAATGACAATCGCACAAATCTCCTAAATCAGTTCAAGGAGTTGAAGGAAAATATGACTAAAGAGATAAAGGATATTTTGAATACACTGGGTGAGCATGAAGAACAACTTGAAAGTCTGCAAAGAAAAGTTACAGAACTTATGGGAATAAAAGACACAATGGATGAAATTGAAAATACATTAGAGGGAGTGGATGTAGCTCAAGCAGTTGTGTGCCTACTTCCCATGTACAAGGTCCCAGGTTCGATCCCTGGTACTTCGTAAGAACAAACAAAAAAGCCACTTTTCATTGGGGAGCAGATGTAGCTCAGTGATTGAGTGCCTGATTCCCATGTACGAGGTCCTGGGTTCAATCCCCGGTATCTCCTAAAAAAAATACATTAGAGGCGTAGAACAGCAATTTTGAAATGACAGAAGAATGAATACGTGAAATGAAGGACATAACATCTGAACTTGAAAAGATAGGAGAAGAGAACAAGAAAAGAATGTAAAAAACGAAACAGGGACTCAAGGAATTGAATGACAATGTGAAATACACAAGCATACATGTAATAGGTGTCCCAGAAGGAGAGAAGAATGGAAAGGGAGCAGAAAGAATAGTTGAGGAAATAATGAACAAAAATTTCCCAACCCTTATGAAAGACATAAATATCAGTGTCCAGGAAGGACAATGCACCCCTAACAGAATATATCTGAAAGGACTACTCTGAGACACCTACTATTCAGAATGTCAAATACCAGAAATAAAGAGAGGATTCTGAAAGCAGCAAAAGAAAAGCAATGCAGGTAAGCGGATGTGGCTCGAGTGACTGGGCTCTTATCTACCATATATGAAGTCCAGGGTTCGATTCCCAGGCCCTCCTGGTGAAAAGCAAGCTGGCCCACATGGCAAGCTGGCCCGAGTGGAGTGCAGGCCCATGCAGACTACTGGCCCGTGCAGGAGTGCTGCCCTGTGTAGGAAGCTGGCGCAGCAAGATGATACAACAAAAAGAGACACAGAAGAGAGACAATGAGAGACGCAGCACATCAGGGAGCTGAGGTGGCGCAAGAGATTGAGCGGCCTCTCCACTCCAGAAGGCCCCAGGACTTGGTTCCCAGTACCACCTAAAGAGAAGACAAGCAGACACAGAAGAACACACAGAGAGCAGACAGTGAGCACAAAACAACGAGGATGGGGGGCAGGGGGAGAAATTAAAAAAAAAAAAGCAATACATCACATACTAGGGAACCTCAATAAGACTAAGTGCCAACCTCTCATCAGAAACCATGGAGGCAAAAAAACATAGGTATGATGTATTTTAGGTACTGAAAGAGAAAAACTGCCAGCCAAGAATTCTGTATCCGGCAAAGCTGTCCTTCAAAAATGAGGGTGATAGCAATGCATCTGGAAAAAGACCTTGAATAAAAGGGGGGAAAGGTAAAGACAAATGAGTTTATAGGGCTAAGAGACTTCAAAGTGAGTCTAGAGGTCATTCCAGAGGTAACGCTTATGCACATCTCAACAGGATCTCATAGACTGCCAAAGTGGATACTACCCCAGATAGTGGGGCTTCTGAGGGCTCTGTAGACACGCAGGTCCTATGGTCAGGGTAGATAGCTCCAGAGTTTGGTGCCTTGCCAGTGGGCCCTGCTTTGGAGTTTGTGCTCCTGAGAGTAACAGGGTTGGACTCAATTATGTCTTCCCTACAAATGACTCAACCATCCCTTCTGTTTAAACCTGTACTTGGTGCTGGAGTTTGTAGGTGTATGTCCAAGAGACTCGAGTCTTTGGGCTTTCCATGTGCCAACTGGGCCTGGAACCTCAGCAGAGTTGCAACACCTGCTCTCCAGTTCATTGGACTCAACCAGAACAACTAAGAAGGAGATAATGATGGACAACGACCATCCCAAAGAACAGAGAGAGTCTGCGACTGTAAGCAAGATAGTCCCATCCATCTTCCCCATGGGATATAAGCCCTCTCTCAGTTAGAAGTGGAGTGGACATCACCATCCCAAAATCCTCAGGATTGGGGAAAGAACTATGGGCTAGAGTGGACTTACTGGTATTCTACTATAGACATATTGTGATTCTAGCAATGGAAGAAATTACAACATTGATGTGGAGCCAGTGGCCGCTGGATGCTCTGGGGGCAAGGAGAGGGAAAAACAGTTGTAATATGGGGGCTTTTTCGGGACTTGGGAATCGTCCTGAATGACAGTGCAACGACAGATATAGGCCATTTTATATCATCCCATAACATGCAGAACTGTGTGTGAGAGAGTGTAGACTACAATGTGAACTATGGTCCATGCTTACTGGCAAAGCCCCAGGATGTGTTTTTCAATTGCAATGAATATACCACACTAATGAAGGATATTTATGTGGGAGGGTGTGGAGAGTAGGGCATATGGGAATCCCTATATTTTTTGTGTAACATTTATGTAATCTAAGTATCTTTAAAAAAATTATTTAAAAAAAAAACACAAGGATTTAGAAGAAACCAATAAATTTGTTAACTTAGCCATTTGGGAAGTAAATTATCAACATATTGACCACTGAGGGGTGGGGGGTGGGAATGAGGGTGAGTTCAAAGCCTTCACAGACAAACAAAAACTGATAGAATATGTTACAAAAAAAGACCAGATTTGCAAGAGATACTAAAGGGGGTGCAGCCTGAAAGGAAAAAACAAGGGTAAGAGATTTGGAGAAGAGTTTATAAATGAAGATTATTAGGAAGGGAGAACTAAAGGATAAGAAGACAGACAATAGAACAGTATGACAACAGAGAACCAAAGGACAAAGTTGGATGAAGTAAATAATGCCTTTACATAATAACACTGAATGTTAATGGATTGAACTCCCCAATCAAAAGACATAGACTGATAGAATGGATAAAAAAATATGAGCCGTCTATATATTGTCTACAAGAGACTCACCTCAGATGTAAGGACACAGCCAGGTTAAAACTGAAAGGTTGGAAAAAGGTATTCCATGCAAATTGTAACCAGAAAAAGAGCTGGAGTAGACCATATAAATGTAAAATAACAATATTACAGTATATGAACAATAATTAGTGTAACTAGCAAATTGTTCCTGTGATCAGTATTCTGTAAGTATCTTCACACAAAATAAACACTTGCTTTTAATTGAGGAGGACTGGAGAAGAGATATTTTTTTGGATACTTCATTTTTCTTTAACCCTTTCTTATGCATACTCTTTAAAATAATCCATCTGAATCAGTAATGATTTAGCATGACTACTGTTGAACATGATTTTGAGTTTTTCTGCTTTATAAAATTATGAGTTGGCATATTGTTATCTGCTGTAATTCATTCCAATAAGGTTGAAGAATTCCCAAATAGGAATTTTTAAAAAGATTTATTTATTTACTTACTTACTTACATTATCCATTTAAACCCTCCCCCCCATTCCCACCCCCATTTGCTGTTTTGTGTCCATTCACTGGGCAGTTCTCTGTGTCTGTTTCCTGCCCTCTCTTCTCATCCTTCTCTTCCTGTCTTCACCAGGATTCGATCCTGAGGACCTCCAATGTGCGAGAGAGGCGTTCTGCCACCTGCACCACCTCAGTTCCTGGCTTTTTCAGTGCATCTTGTGTTGGCTCTCCCGTGTCTCTCTCCTGTTATGTCATCATCTTGCTCTGTGGCTCGGCAGGGCCTGGCACACCCATGCACGGAGCCTAGGGGCTTGCCCGCGTAGGGGGCCTGGTGACACACACGCCTTCTATATTTTTTTCTTTATTTTACCAGGAGGTCCCGAGGATCGAACCCAGGTCCCTCCATATGGCAGACGGATGCCCAACCATTTGAGCCACACCTGCCCCCCCCTCAAATAGGATTTTGATTATCCAGAAAGAATTATGGTCAAAATGGAAATTCAATAACTAAACCAATAATTTATTTCATTCTTAGAGATTATTATGCCCAATAGTTAGAGCTGTAATATAAAAATTAGAGTTATGTTATAATTAATTTCTATTATATTGGAATTATTTATGTTTATAAATGTTTGTTGCTATACTATTATAATTTATTATGTTGAATCTAACCTGGCCTTGCACTCTCTTTTAAATTTTGTAATTTCTTTCAATCTATTTTTATTTTACAATTTTAAAATAAAGGTCTTTTTAACAGCTAAACAAACAAACAACCCTATTGGACACAGCAAAGGCAGTGCTAAGCCCTCAATGCTTACCTTAAAAAAGAAGAAAGAGCTAAAATTGATGACCTAAGCACACCTGGAAGAACTAGAAAATGAAAAGCAAATTAATCCCAAACGAAGCTGAAGGAAAGAAAGAATAAAGATTAGAGCAGAAATAAATGAAATTGAGAACACCAAAAAAGGAAAACAATAGAGAAACAACAAAACCAAAAGTTGGTTCTTTGAGCAGATCAACAAAATTGGCAAACCTTAACTAGACTAACAAAGAAAAAAGGAGGGAAGGCACAAATAAAATCAGAAGTGAAAAAAAAAAAAATCAGAAATGAGAGGGAGGACAGTACCACTGATACTGCAGAAATAAGAGAGTGCATAAGAAGATACTATGAACAACTGTAACAAACTAGATAATGTAGCTGAAATGGACAAATTCCTACAAACATATGAAGAACCTACACTGACCCTAGAAGAAATAGAAGACCTCCACCAATCACAAGTAAAGAGATTGAAACGGCCATCAGAAACCTCCCAAAGATGGAAAGCCGAAGACCAGATGGCTTCACGGGTGAATTCTAGCAATCGTTCAAAGATGATCTATGGAAGCGAGTGTGGCTCAATGGATAGAGCTCCCGTTTACCATATGGGAGGCCCCGGGTTCGCTTCCCGGGGCCTCCTTGTGAGGGCAGGCCGGCCCGCGCGGCGCGGTGGGCTGATGCAGCAAGACCTCACAGCAAGGGGGAGATAAGCAGACACAGAAAAAACACAGCAAATGGACACAGCAAACACAAGCAGCAAGGGGGGCGTAAATAAATAAATAAATCTTAAAAAAAAAAAAAACAAACACAAAAAACAAAGATGATCTAATACCAGTTTCGCTCAAGCTCTTCCAAAAAAATTGAACAGGAGGGAATGCTACCAAACTCCTTCTATTAAGCCAACATCACCCTAATACCAAAGTCAGATGAAGATACTACAAAAAAACATATTACAGACCAATTTCTATAATGAATATGGATGCAAAAACCCTCAACAAAATACTTACAAACTGATTCCAAAATCACGTTAAAAAATTATCTTACCAATTGGGTTTTATCCCAGGTATGCAAGGGTGACTCAACACAAGAAAATCAATCAGTGTAATAAACCACATTAATAAAGTGAGGAAGAAAAATCACATGATCCTCAGTTATAACTAATGGGTCACACTAATGCAAATCCTTAATATTTGGGTAGTATATTGTTAAAAATAACACACTAATATGAAGCATGGGCTATTGTCAATAGTACAATTATTACAGACTTTCATGGATTATAACTAAGATACCTCATGAGTGTAAAGTGTTAATGGCGGGGGGTATAAAGGGAAGTGCTCTATTTTTACATGAATTTTCTATAATCCTATAAATACTCTATGCAAATACTAAAAAAATTAAGATGAACAAATATAAAAATAAAAACTTTATTGACACTGAAAAAAAATCACATGGTATTCTCTGTTAACCCAAAAAAGGCATTTGACAAAATACAGCATCCTTTCTTGACAAAAAGACTCCAAAAGATAGGAATAGAAGCTTCTCCACATGGTAAAGTGCACATGTGAAAAACATGCATCTAGCATTGTACTCAACAGTGAAAGACTGAAAGCTTTCTTGTTGGGATTGGGAACAAGACAAGGATCTCCACTGTCACCGCTGTTATTCAATACTGTGTTCTAGCTGGAGCAATTAGGCAAGAAAAAGTTCTAGCTGGAGCAATTAGGCAAGAAGAAGAAGTAAAAGGCACCCAAACAGGAAAGGAAGAAGTAAACTTACTGTTATCTAGAAAATCCTGAAAAATCTGCAATAGAACTGTATTAGTCAGCCAAAGGGGTGCTAATGTGAAATACCAAAAATGGGTTGGTCTTTATAAAGGGTATTTATTGGGGATAGAAGTCTACAGTTACCAGGCCATAAAGCATAAGTTTCTTCCCTCACCAAAGTCCATTGTCACGTGTTGGAGCAAGACAGCTGCCGACATTTGCCCAGGGTTCAGGCTTCTTGGCTTCCTCTCTTCC
>JAQZBX010035784.1:0-24491 GCA_029593785.1 Cabassous unicinctus
TCTGGGGAAATTTCTTAACCAACAGGAATCATTAGCATGTGCCCTGAGTCATGAAACTGGGATGCTTGGTTTCAAAATCTCCAATATCTCATGGGATTAAGGAAGAAAATGAGGACTGTAACAGTTTGGCATTATTTATGAATTCCAAAAATAGATATTGGATTATGTTTGTAAACTGGTCTGTTCCCTTGGGCATGATTAAATTATTATCAGGGTTTTGATTGGGCCACATCAGTAGGGTGTTGAGTCCCTGCTTTGGTGGATGGGGACTCACAGATAGAAGGCATGGCAAAGGACAGAATTGAAGTTCAGATGCTGAGTTTTTGAGCTGGAGCTTGGTAAGTAAGCACAAAAAGGAGCTTGATCATGAGGAAAGAGAAAAGGCCTCGGGAAAAGAAACAAGCTATTCACCTGAGAGTCTACAGCTGGCCTTGAGGAGAATGCAGAGGAGCTGGGCCCAGTGAGAAGCAAGCCCCAGGAAAAGAGGAACCCAGGAAGACTGAACCCCTACAGACATCGGCAGCCATTTTGCTCCAATGCGTGGCAATAGGCTTTGGTGAGGGAAGTAACTCATGCTTTATGGCCTGGTAACTGTAAGCTTCTGTCCCAAATAAATGCACTTGATAAAAACCAACAAATTTCTGGTATTTTGCATCAGGACCCCTTTGGCTGACTAACACACAATATGGTACGAGAGTGGGGAAGTGCTTTTGAAATTACCAAAATGCTAGAATGGTTTTATAAAATGGGTAAGGGGTGTATTTTGGAGGGATTGTGAGATGGTTGATAGAGGAGGCTGAGATTGCTTTGCAGAAAATCTTGGTAGAGATATGGATGTTAAAGAGATTGTTTCAATACTTTAGAATTAAATGATGAATCTATTATTGGAAACTGGAGGAAAGCTGATCCATGATTTAAAGTTGTAGAGAACTTAGCAAGATTAACTCCTGATGTTTAATGGAAGGAATAATTTGAAAACGGTTAGCTGGGCATTTAGCTGAAGAACTTTCCAAAGTAAACCCATAGAATGCATATTGGCTTCTTTTTGCAACTTACAGCAAAATACTAGATGAGAGAAGTACGCTGAGGCCTGAACTTTTGAGTGGAAAGAAAACAGAAACTGATTCTGAAACTTCCAAGTCTCTGAAAATCAAGCTCCCAGCTAATCATGCCCCATTTGAGGACTTAACTAAACTTGGAACTTGTAAATTGGGACTGAAGGTGCAGTTATCTCAGAAAGACTTTGTGGAAAGTCATTCTGTCTGATGGCTTGGCCCTCTGCTTCTTGCATGCTAAACCAACAACATTTCTGAGAGCACTGTATGATCAAAACTACTGTCAGCTTGGACTAAAACGGACATGGCAAGGAAAGATTGAAGGAGAAACAGCTTTAAGAGGAAAACCATGGAAGCTGAGTTCTGGAATTAAGACGTCACCTTGGGCCAAGATAGGAAACCCACCCATGTGTACAAAAGGGTGAGTTTGCTCAAGCAGTTGAAGAGGGTGGATGTTTCCACCTGATGTTTGGGGAGCGTTTTGTCACCCCAGGTTGCAGAGAGGTTGGAGCACATTCCTCAAGAATTAGTGTGGTTAAGATCAGCACTCCATAGGTCTGAGAAGGTTGAGCCTGTATACCAAAGGTTAGGGAGGATGTTGTCTTTACTTCACTGTACTAGGGGGGCTAAGACTCTAACCAAAAAATTGGGTAAGGTGTGGCTATCACCCCAACACTCTTGGAGAGTGAGGTCTAGATCTTGATTGACACCCAGATGCTTGATGAAGGTGGAACCAAGAAAATGGCCTTTGGTCAAGTCTGTGTAAATGGTGGGTCCCCATGTGGCCCCACGAAGCAGAAAATATCTTAAGAATGACTCTCAAACTTTGAAAACTAATGAAGGATGCCCTGCAGGTTTACTGACATGTAGAGAACCCTTGACTCATGTTTCCTTCCCAACTTCTTCTTATGGTAATAAAAATGTTCATCCTTTGTCTGTCCATTTGTGTATTGGGTGCAGATAAATTATTTTGTAATTTTCAGAGGTCTACAACAGATGGGACTTTGTCCCAATACGAACTGTATTTCTTAAAATTGATTATGATATGATTTTATACTTAGTATTGTTGCTGAATTAAGGTTTTTTGACTATTATAATGTCTTTTTGGAATTCAGAGGGTAGAGTGTAGCTGTTTGGCATTATTTCTGAATTCCAAAAATAGGTATTAGATTATGTTTGTTAATTGGTCTGTTCCTCTGGGCATGATTAAATTATGATCAGGGTTTTGATTGGGCTAAATCGGTAGGATGTTGTGACCTGCCTCTTGGTGGGTGGGGACTCACAGATAAAAGACATGGCAAAGGACAGATTCAAAGTTCTGTTGCTGAGTTTTTGAGCTGGAGCCCTGGGACAGAAGCACACAGAGGAACTTGGTCGTGAGGAAAGAGAAAAGGCTCCTGGAAGAGAAACAAGCTCTTTGCCTGATTGTCTGCAGCTGGCCTTGTGGAGAATACAGAGGCGCTGAGCCTAGAGAAAAGCAATCCCCAGGAAGAAAGCAACCCAGGAAGCCTGAACCCTCACAGATGTCAGCAGCCATTTTGCTTCAACACGTGGCAATAGAATTTAATGATGGAAGTATCTTATGCTTTATGGCCTGGTAACTGTAAGCTTCTGCCCCAAATAAATACCCTCTATAAAAGCCAACAAATTTCTGGTATTTTGCATCAGCACCCCTTTGGCTGACTAATACAAGGGCCATGACAATTTGTCCCCTGATATTAAATGGATTTACTACTTCATGTAGGTAAAATCTGTGTGTTGTTCTAAGTTTATAAATATCACTGGGTTATTTACTCATATTCCCTGTTCCTAAGCATTATTAGGTAGCTTAAAAAAATCTGAGGCATAATCAGATTCATGAAATGGAACAAGATCATGCTTCCCCCTCTCCCTGTAAATTGACTGAACAAGATGCAAAAGTAATTGTGTTTGAAATGGAAAGAACCCATTAACTTAGGTTGTTGAAGTCTTTCATTGATGCAATACATTAATAGAAAGTTTTATTAAATGTTGGAGCTAACATGGAGAATTTTATTTCTTTTGGACTTGAAAGGAGTATGTCAGTATGCATGGCTTTATACTTTAACTTAAAAACTAACAAAATGATATTGAGCATGGATCATGAGCCCCTGATCAACTAGCTTGTGTATATGCAAGCCTGCAGCTTATGCTCTCATCAGAAAAAATTTAGAATAATCCATTTGAGTAATTTGAAAAAAAATCAAAATTGCTATTCTGGTATATTTTGGTAGATATAATCACATATTCAGAGGGCAAAGAGAATATTCCATATAGTTGAACACTCAGATTTTTAGAATATGTATCTACACACATGCAAGTCACTTCCATCCTCCTCCCCTCTCTATGAATTAGAGGAGACGATCCATGAGGAGTCTCAGAAGCACTCGTGAAGCATGTATAGTAGAGCCAGTGCTCAGAGAGTACAGGAATTTGATAAATCCCAGTTTTCCCAATATGTCTTCCCTTTGTGACCCTAAGAATAAAAATTTGTTCATTTCCTTTTCCCTGCTAATGAGATTATTTTACTTCTCATTCTGGTTCAGCCTCACATATCACTCTTCTCCAACTTCCCTTGAGTTGGGGTTTTCCCAATATGCCACAATGATTAATGTATTTAGTTGATTCATTTGACAAACCAGTCACCTGGTTTGGGGGTGTTTGCATCCATTAAGTTGTTTGAATAAACCATCCAGTCTTCTGTACAAAAACAGACTTACTTGTGGAAAGTTACTGTTTAGGAAAACCTATTGTCTAAATCTGGGAGTTGATTGTTTAAGTATCCTTCATAGAAATAATGGAATTTATGGTCAGTTGGCTTGAGAATATGTCCAAAAAAAAAAAAAAGGTCAATATGATTTGGACTGAAAAAAGCCGAATGTAAAATAAAAAAGAGGGCCCTCTAAAGAGAGGAGTACACAATAATTCGGCAAGTAATGTATAGGACAGCAGATCAAAGACATCACATTTATAGAGAAGGTGACCCTACTGTAGATGTCAGATGAAGGGAGGTGCACAAACATGGAAGGGTAATTTTAAAAATAAAAGCCTGTAGCATCTATAAGTTTGTAGAAATTTCCCCAAGCCCCAAAGGAGTATAATGTTTTGATATGTGGCATATAGAGTATGAGCAATGAATAGTTCAAACATGTCACTGTGTTATTAGTGGGAATTCAGATTATAGAAGGCACAAGAGTACTACATCTGGACATGGCATGCCAAATTATTGAGTCAGCTCCACAAACTAGGCCTTCTGTAAAATTTTCTCCAAACCTAAAAATTGATTTTACTCATTTAAAACTTCATAGTAAACTTTATTAGTGTTTCCTATTTATACATAATAAAAATAACATCACTGTAATATTTACAATTCACAAAAGGTTTTCACATCCATCATTTAATTCTGCCCTCCAGATGGTAAATCATTTATTCATCTAACACACAGGCATTGAGTGACAACCATGCACAAACATTGTTTTTGGTGCCATGTGCTATGTTAATGAACAAACAGACAAAGATCCCTGTCTATTCTATGAAGAAAATTCCAAAAAAATGAATAAATGGGGAAACTAGATAATAATATGTTAGATGTTGATAAATACTTTACAGAAAATAACAACCACCACTGAACTTAATGAAGGGATTGGGAGGATGGGCTCTGGGGCAGTGTGGGTTGCCATACTAAATGAGTATTCCTCACTAGGAAGCTGGTAATTGAGCAAGAGGAAAGGAAAAGAGTCAAGGAGACCTCTGGGAAGAGAGAATGTAGGCAAAGGATGCAGCTCAAGGAAAGACCCTGTGTTGGATTTGCCTGTGATGGTATAGACCCATCCAAAAAGCCAAGGTGGTGGAAGCAGAATAGAAAAAGAAGCAAGTGGAGGCCGATGGAATCACAGAAGGAACAGGGGACCAGATCCTCTAAGGTTTTAGAGTTCATTGTGAAGATGTTGGCTTTAACTCTAAGTTGAATGATAAGTTACTGCAGGAGATGGCCCAGGTAAGTTGCATGACTGATTTGTGTATTAAAATAATTGGTTCAGCTGCTAAGTTGAGAATGGGTGGTGAGTTGCAAAAGTAGATCCAGGAGAACTGCTGGGAATATTATTAGTAATCCAGTGGGGAAGCAGGTTACTCAGAGATCAGGGTTACAGCATTGGAGGGGTTAGGACTGGCTAAACTCTGGATATATGTGGAAGGTAGAGCCAACAAATTTGATGGAGGAATTGGTGTACACTGGTGAAATCAAGAGAAGAGTCAACTGAATTTTTGGCCTCAGTAATTGAAAAACTGGAGTTGTCATATACTGAGATGGAGAAACCTATGGTTGATTTTGCAGGGGAGGGAAGTAGGGAGAAACACAGGGTTAAATTTTAGGTATATTGAATTTAAAATATTTACTTCAATTTCAAGTGAGCAGTTGAGTATGTAAGTCTGGCATTCCAGAGAAAGGTTAGAGAAACATGGTAAAGGGAAATTCAGGAAGCAGGTAGAGATTTAGAGGATTTTTCTGGTAATGAATAAGAATTTCAGAGCGAAGAGTGGAAGAAATTTTGCAGTTGTGATGGGAGGCAGATGGGGTCATAATAGGAAATGCAGAAGCTTTAAGAAGCTTAGAGTGAAAGGGATGAAGGAAGAGTTTAGTGACTAACATAAACCATGATAAAATACATAATGAGATTATGGGATTCAAGGAAGACAGTGGAAACCAGGCTATTAAGTTAGATGGTAAGGAGGATCCCGGTTAACCACATGCAAAGGGTAGAATACATGTGTAGGTTAGATCCCTTCCTGCCTGGCAGGCTCCTTTGTCTCGGGTGGATGGGATAGAGCTCCTGAGGAGCTCTACTGTCAGATCCAGCATGCTGCTTCACTCCTGATCCAATGGAGAAGGGATTCTATTGCTCTGAGGCTGTTATGTGATATTCTCTGTCATGACTCCTGCGTGACCTTCCACCGATGCCAGTTTCATACTAATTTACCATCCCCACTTTTAACCCTGATGATGGAAAAATGAGAGCTGAGACTCAGTGCATGAACCTCTTCCCTTCCCTGATTACAGATAAAATAAGCCTTGGTTATGTATGGTCTGTAAGATACCAAGAAGAAAAAGGTAAGAAAGCATTATTAAAACTACTGTTTGTAAACGGCAAAACTAAAAGGCAGAGAGGAGGATTGTTTGTTCATGATCAGAAAGTTAAAATGTCTAGAAAGAAGACTATATTAATAATATGATTGGAAGGAAAATGAAAGATGGCAATCAAATAAAACTTCCTAGGAAAGAAAAATCCTGGACGTAAGTTTCAAGTTAGAGGAGGAATAAACTTTCTGATAAATTATAATCAGGATGATTGACTAATTTTGCCAGTAATTAATATTTGCCTAGCATTTAGAAGAGTTGGACGTAAGTTTCAAGTTAGAGGAGGAATAAAGTTTCTGATAAATTATAATCAGGATGATTGACTAATTTTGCCAGTAATTAATATTTGCCTAGCATTTAGAAGAGTTGGAGCTCTCAATTACTTGTTGAGCATAGATACAGAGAAAGATGACAGCAAAGTTATCCTTCAATGACTTTAAAAAGTTTTCTTTGGAAGCTACAGAATAAACTTTAAAAATAAGCCCCAAACATTCATCATTTCATCATCATCATCATCACCATCATCATCTTTATACTGCATTTAAATAGTTAAATTGAATTTAAATCAATCACATCCATTATGACCTAAATATATTCCACAGCCCAGTGAGACCACTATCGTTGTTGCACATCTGGAACTCTAATAAGTAGCTGAGACTGAAAGAGATTTTAGTCGTTTGAGGTCTTTTTTAATAAATTGCTTGTTAAGAAGAATTCTGGTATATTGAATCAAACCTTTGAGAAATCTCTGCAATGAAAAATGCATCAAAAGATAATGGCAAGAGTTACAATCCCAGAGAGGTAAGATTTTGGGATCAGCAGTATTAAATTCAGAAGAATGAATCTTATTATTCAAAAAAATCAGGCCCCAGATAAAGAGGATTTAAAAGTAATGAAATATAGGAAATTACAATGTACAAAGAAGTTCTTAATATGTTAATGCAGAAAAAATGGAAGGTTCAAAATCATAAAAATAAGTAAGGAACGGGAATGAAGGAGGCAGAAAGCAAGTGATAGAGAAAGAGGAAGAAGAAGGAGGAGGAGGAGCAGAAGGACAAGAAGGAGAAGGACAAGGAGAAGGGAGAGGAGGAGATATATGAAAGTAAAGACATGAATGTGAAGAAACAGAATTATGAATTTGTTGCTGAAATGATGTAGTGAATAGAGGGGAGACTTGGAACCAACACAAAATTTCATTTTTTGAGCCAATTTAAGAATTGCCATTTCTAATTCTTAATATGCAGAAGATTTGGAATGAAAGGATATTGAGAGGAGCAAGAAAATACAATTAATGAATAGAAATCTTTTATCAATGCAAACCCAATTAATTTGAAGAAACACCCTTTGAGAAAATTTGTGGAGCCACCTAGAAAGAGTTTGATGTAATTGCTAAAAGTATTATACTCCACAATGCACCTCCAAATACAGACATTTATATGTTCTCTCTTGTCCTTATGGGGATATCTCTGTATATACAATAGTTAAACTAATTACCTAAATGGAGGCATCCTTTGAGGCTTAGTATATTTGTATCTTCTTGCCTACTCCTGATTCATTGCTTGGCATGGGGTGTATCTTAGGAATAAAGTTTTAGGAATGAATATTTCTATAATTATTAGTGTCAAGATGATCCATGGATGCCCAATTCTCTGACTCTGTTTCCATCATAGGTGGCAAGTATATAGGAGTTATGTCACAAATGAAAAAATAAAGTCAGACAACACCAGAGAACAGCTGGTTGACTGTATAGGTATAAGACCCATGTGTAATGCTGTAAAAGGAAATTTCACCAGCTTCATTGTTAAGAACATTCCAGTGCAGTGTGGTCATTCCAGCTGAAGGGCTGGAACAGATGGTGAGGCAAGAACCATATACTCATTGCCTTTCAGTTGCCACATGGACCACACTCCATTCTCAGGAGATGGTGTGGTTTCCCTCTTTCTTGTCACTGTGTCATAACAAACACCTAGCCCCCACTATGCTATTTCTCCCACCAAGACCTTGCAGTAATGCCTCCCTGATGTTATGTAACCCTGGAATATAAGGTCATTGGTCAAAGCATGAAGAGTTCTTGGGGACATCTTTCCACAGTTCTCTAACCTGTACCATGCAGGTCAAGAGGAGGCTATGAGGAGCTGTGGCAAGAGCCATCTTTATATCAACTATGAAAAGAATTTTGGGGGGCACATGAAAGCACACACAAAAAACATGGTAAAAACCCAGGAAGCTGTGACAATGAGGATAATGGTCACATGATTTCTCATTCACCTCTCTCTAACAAGACTTAAAGAAAGTGAAATAATGATTTACCTTGTAGGTAGCTGACCATACTCTTTGTTGCCTTCTGTTTATTCTACTGTTATTTCTTCATTTTCCTTCATTCAGGACATATTATGGCCCAATAAAAACAATCATTCAGATGATGCAAAAAATCAAGTATATAGGCATTTACATTCCTTTCACCTACATCCAAAGCAGTTGTGTGTATTTGGAGGGATCTTCTGCATTTAAAATGAATGCAGTTTATTTTTTACTTAAAACCTGTAGGGAAATCTCATTAATATAAAACTCACTACTTTCCAAGTTATGCTTCTTTGTTGTGCAGAATTCTAGGATGGCCCCTATAACCTCCACACCCTGGTGTTATTCCCATGATTTTGTTACATTATATGTCAGAAGGAAGATTGAATGGGTCTAATCTAATCACAGTAGTCCAGTAAATTAAAAATGTTTTCTCTGACTGGTGGACTGCTAGCAGAAGGGACATTCAGGAAGATTAGCTTTCAATGTGCCATTGCTGTCCTTTAAAATGGAAGAACTGTGGAATTAAGAATTCAAGTGACCATGAAGTAGCTGTGAATGGTGCCCAACTGACAGTAAGCAAGGAAACATGGATCTCTGTCCTACAACTGAAAGAAATTGCTTTCTGTCAACAACCTGAATGAGGTTCAAAATTGATTCTTCCTTAGAGCTTCTTGATTTTGACCCTGTGAGAGGCCAAGCAGAGGGCCCAGCTGTGCCTGCCTGCACTTTTGATCTGAAGATTAGCTAATAAATGTGTGTGATTATAAGCAGCTGAATTTGTGATGGTATGCTACATAGCAATAGAAAACTAGTATAGATACTGTGAAGTCTCAACAAGATTGATGTGATACATTATATGCACACATGATAAATACATCTACATTTGAAATGACTTTCCTGATTAAGGAAGGTTGTGAAATTTTCAGAGTGTTCTGCTGATTATAAGATTCAAATATAGTAAATTCTGATAATAAAATTTTGTTTTTAATATCATAATAATAAGTGCTACTACTCTGATTACTGCTACTATACCTATCATTACTATAATAATTACCTCTACTATTTAAGTCTATTACAACTATTCTTACTTGTCCTTAAACCACAACTAGTTATCTTTTATGGGTACTAAAACCTGAGTTGTTTATAAAACTTATAATATGTACATTATCTTTGTCAATAATTATAGCCATCCTCAAGGTGGCCATTTCAAACCCGACATTATAGATGAGATGACCCAGCCTCTGTAGCAGTTTAGCAGTTTGATGTAATTATGAATTCCAAAAATAGATATTGGATTATGCTTGTAAACTGGTCTGCTACTCTGGGCATGATTATGTTATGATTAGGACATTGACTGGGCCACGTCAGTAGGGCATTGAGCCCCACTCCTTGGTGGGGTGGGAATCAAATATAAAAGGAATGGCAAAGAACAGAGTTGGAGCACTTCTGATGTTGAAGTCTTGAGCTGGAGCCCCAGGAAGTGAGAAGGCTTGGTCATGAGGAAAGAGAGAAGGCCCCAGGAAAAGACATGAGCCGTTCACCTGAGAGTCTGCAGCTGGTCTTGTGGAGAGAGGCAAAGCTTGGAGAGCCTCATGGTCTACAGCTGACCTTGTGTTGAAAACAGAGAAGTTGAGCCTGGAAATAAATGAAGCCCAGGGAAGAGAGGAACTCAAGAAGACTGAACCCTGGCAAACGTCAGCAGCTCTCTTGCTCGGGCGTGTAGCAATGGACTTTGGTGAGGGAAGAAACTTACACTTTACAGCCTGGTAACTGTGGACTTCTGCCCCAAATAAATATTCTTTATAAAGACCAACCGATTTCTGGTATTTCGCATCAGCACCCCTTTGGCTGACTAATACAGCAGCAAAGAGTTTACATGATTTTCTGAATCTCTTGAAGAAGTAAATAGGGATTAGAAATATAGGCCTCCATGGAATTGTGGTAGGTCTATTTAACATACTTGTCTTTATACATCATTTCTTCTCCAGCACCTTTCTCTACGCCGTTTACAACTAAAGTCCTTGAAATGGCTTTTTATAAGCTATGTCTACTATACCTTTCCCCTTTTATTCTCTCTTAAAATCAATTTCTCATAATAGAATCATACCCCCAACCTAAGCTGCTTATATCCTATTCTCCAAATTAATGAAAGGTCAGTTCTCAGAGTTCACCTTAAATGATTTTTCTGCAAAACCTGGCCCTGTTGGAAATGCTGTTTTTCTGGAAAACCTTCCTCCACTTTTCTAAGAACAACAGTCTTTCATGCATTTCTTCCTATATTTCTACTCAATCCTTGGTCATAATTGCTATTTTCTTCTCTTCTCTTCCATCACTAACATTGGAGGAAAAAATGATATCAGAAATGGACCACATCTTTTTCTCAGCTCATTCCCTATTTGTTTCTGTGCTGGATCCAGGGTTTAACTAAATTCCATTCATAGGCTTCCTGATTTTCAAATGCTTATCTCTAGCCTAGACCTTTCCTGAAACTATGTTAAACCCTGTATTCATAAATGCTTCTGCTTATTCATCATCAACAATTGGATATTTAATATTCATCACAACATCAATATGTCTCAAACCCACCTTCCATTCTTCTGCCTCACCTTCAGCTTTTCCTATTGATGCTAAAGGAACTTCATTATGCCGGTCCTTAGATCCATTCACGACTTTTCTCTTTCTCTTATGTTTTGTCTTAGATTCCTAAGGCTGCTGTAACAAATTTATCACAAATTGGATGGAATGAAACAAGAGAAATGTATTGTCTTACAGTTCTGGGGTCTGGAAGTCTAAAATCAAGGTATCATCCTGGTCATGCTTCATTCTTCGTTTGATGTCTTTAGGAAGAATCTATTCCATGACTCCCTTCTGGCTTCTGGTCGTGACTTGCTGGTAATCCATGGCAGTCTCTGCATCAATTGTCATATAGTATTCTTACCTTCTTTCTGCCTGTTCATAATTCCCCCCACCTTTTAAGGACACCAGCCATGCTGGATTAGGATCACTTCTACTCTAGAATGACCTCAATTTAACTTGCCTAATTCCATTTGTAATGACTCTATTTCTAAATAAGATCACACTCTGAGGATTTGGGGATTAAGACTTCAACATATCTTTTTGGAGGATACAATTGGATCCACAACAGATGTGTTCAAGTCCAAATCCTCCTTCCCAGGAATAAGACCCTGCTTTGAAATAGGATTGTTAAAGATATTATTAGTTAAGAGACAGCCGAACTGGATTAAGGTGAGCCCTTTCTCCAATATTCCTGGCGTCTTTGGAAGAAGAAGGATTTTGGACACAGAGAGCAAGAGGGTAGAGCACCAAGTGACAACTGAGGCAGAGACGTGTGTGTGTGTGTGCATGTGTATGTGTGGTGTACACACACATCCTTTTGGTTCTATTTCCCTTTAAAACTTTGACTGATAAAATCTTTTTGGTGGTACAATTTAACTCCTGGTACACTTCACATCTAATACAACACCAAATCCTGCCATTTGTACTTTCAAAATATACGGAAACTCTATTCATTTCTCATAGCTTCCAGTACTGTCCCCATGTTCCAATGCACAATCATCCCTCATTGAATTACCAGAAAGGTTCCCAACAGCTTTTCCCACTTCAAGTCTTAGTGCTCTGTCATTTATTGTCATCAATGTAAACAAAGTGACACTGTTAAAACATTCATCAAATCTTGTTATTCTTCCACTTGCAATATTTCAGTGATTTCCTGTTTCACTCATAGATAAAGCATCACGCTTTCAGTGGGTTTTCTACAGGGATTGTGCCATCTGTTTCTTCCATGACCTCTTTAACTCTCCCATCCTTCACTCTGCTGAGTCACATGAGTTTCCTCACAATTTCTGAAAAACACCCATCATGCTTTCATCTAAACCCTTGTCACTTGTTTCCACTACTTGGAATTTTCTCCTCTAAGTAAGATATTTGTTGATTTACTGCCTATTGAATGAGGTCCTCCTGATCAACCAATTTAAAATTAAATGTCCCACTCCAGAACTTATTTTTTCGGTATTTTTTTAACCATCATCTGACATTCTGTGTAACTTACTTAATTTAATTAAAATTTGCAATATGAATAGGTGGATTTGTGCAAAACTTTTTGCTTGGTTCAGTGAGATCTTCCTGAGCCGAGGAGAGTGGACTGTTTAAAATAGACTTATTTGTTGAATAATTAATTATTAAAATAATATGGTAAAAATGTAAAATATAAAGATGAGTCTGAATGTTTTAATGACTTGCATCAAATAATTCAGTTATATGTAATTCATGTGTAGAACATGGGTTGAGTCATTGAACAGTAATACTAAGACCGGTTTTCTCTTTATAGAAAAAAACTCTCCCTCTAGGTAGTACAACCCCACTAAACAACAGTCTGTTTTCATTTCTTGATGTAAGTTGGATTAAGGAACAAAAAATTAAAATATTGAGTCTTTACTGTTTTAAAGAACAATATAATCAAACTGAAACAACTATTTTATGATACGACAATTATTCCCAAATCAAAATAAGTGAATATTCTTGGCTTTATTGAATGGCTGATTCAAGAAACTCAACAAATTAACAGGAAAAAAAAAAAAAAAAAGCAAACACCTTGTTAACTGATATTTTGGAATTCTTTAATATTAATGATTTTTCATGTGTTTTCAAATAATATGGTTTATTTAGTCTTCTAATCATATTTTCCCATATTTATAAAAAATGAAATGCAGATTTGTTGCTACTCTTGTTCTTAATATCACAGCTGATAAGAGATGAACTACACTTTCAAGACCATTGTTCTAAGTAAATGAAGCTTATATGTGTGTCAGTGACTATGATAATCTTTAGGACTGTTCACAATATCCATAAAGTTCATCTTTCTGAATGCATGATGTTATTCCATATCACAGTTTGGCATGGTCATGTGATTGAGTTTGGCCTCTGAAATTTGAAGTGCGCCACTTCAGCATGAGTGCCTTTAAAAGGCAGTGCACAATTCATCATAAACTTGCCCTTTTCCATGGCTACCAGCACCATGACAGAAGTGGAGCCTCTGGCAGTCTGAGCTGCAGAGTGAGGGCCTCAGAGTGAGAAGATGTGAAACAGAAGCCCCCCGCCCCCCCCCTCACAATCCAGTAATAAACAGATAATGAGATCTCAAAATAAAACTTCTTTGATTTTGGTCACAAAGCCTTTGGAATCTATTTTATACCGTAGCCTGATTGATACACTAACAAACCACAATAATAGCCATGCCCTTGGTATGATATTTTCCCAACATACCTTGGAACTTCCTTAACATTTCCCATCTCAGGGACAAAGCATCCTGTTCTCAGCTCCATGGGTATGGTCTTCCTTTCTAATCATGTAACATTGTAACTTTTGAAAGAGCACAGAACCAATGCATATCAGTGTCACACATGATGTCTAAAGTTATTCACCAATCTCAACTTCTTCCAAATCCCTCACTGATTTGAAAAGTAAACATATCTGCTCAAGACGTCTTTCACATGCTGAAATTGAAAGGAAAAACAAGCATGTGTCAATTAGAGATTTGATTTGTTTTTAACAGTAAAATTGGTTCCACTCAACATAAAAATTTCTCTAGAAATTAGTGGAAGTTTTAACTATTAAGACAAAATTTTGGAAAACAATGAATCCTCTATTTTATTAAAATTGAGGATAAACTGTCATTAATTTTCTCATCAATTTGAAACAATTATATCAGTTTTTTTTCTATTAGATTAGAACCAGAATATACAAGGTTAATTTTTTTTAATTTTTTTTATTTATTGAAGTATATCTCTCATACATAAACATACATAAACAATAAGTATATAGCAATAGTTGTGACCTTACAAAACAAACATAAATAGCATCATACAGTTCACTCACAACTCACCCTACCATAAAGATCTTGCATTGCTGTTAAACATTTTTAACTAATGATTAAAGAGCATCCTCATAATATTACTACTGACCAAAGTATTTTCCCCCAACCCACCTTATTATTATTTTTATTATTATATCATTTATACATGAACATACATAAACAATATGTGTATAGTAAAAGTTGTGAACTTAAGGTTTAGGTTAATTCTTATGGCGTTTACCCATTTTATATATTTCCTAAATTTATCATTCTCATTGAATTGTTTAAAAATAGATTCTAAGTATTCAAATATTTATTTGAGGTACAATAAAACTTTTAATCATAAAATGTCACTCTACTATCTTTGTAAGACAATCCTAAATTCTTAATTATTTCAACCAAAACACCATAGCTATGGATGTATATATGATTAAAGTACCTAGTGGATAAAAAAAGAAGTCATATTTAGTAATGTTTTATCTCAAAGTAGATTATTAAATAAGCCACTTTTGACATTTTTAAAAGCCATCATTCAAACAAATTTTAACAAAGCATAAAAATAAGGAAATTACTTACCCTTTGTGGGAATGACACACCCTAGTCCTGGCAATACAGGTAAAATGTAGCTTATTGGTACTGGGGAAGAAAGGGAAGGGAAAATACCTATAGGTATGTTAAAGACAAAATTAAATAAACAAATAAAAGAAAAATGTTTTATAAATTCATTCATTTGATAATGTCTCATTATGTGCTAGGTATTGTTCAGTCATTATACTTGTAAATAAAATATAGGCTGTTAATATGATTATTTCTATTCAAGGCACTTTAAGTGTATGGATCTATATCCAAGGTGAAATTGGTGGGTCAGTTGCTAAATTAAATAATGAATAATTCAGAATTCACAAAATGAATATTTGGAGGTCTTGTAGATAAATGCATGCCCAGATGAATGGATACATAGAAACTGGTATCCATCAATAACTATGGCTTTCCTAAATCATTTGGGGCTTAATGTCTTCATCTAAGGATTAAGAACAAATATACCCTACTCCTGTTATATGTATGTCTGTTCTGTAATCCAAAATAGACTCAACAAGATGAAGGGAGCACATGTTAATTCCTCCCCATGTGCCAAGCACAAGCATGCAATATAAACCAGAAAATTAGCATTTATCTTAAATTTTAACATTAAAATTTCAAGCTAGACAATTTAAAACATCATTCAAGCTTTTGACTATTTGCCCTGATATTTGTTAGCAAAGAAGGCTTTGGAAAATCCATCACTGGAAAATATATCATCATTGAAAGACTGTAAATCAAGAAGTGTTCTAGAGCCAATTTGTATAGAAACAATAACTTACATTGTCCTTTTTGCTATCTATTTGATATTATACAAATCATTAAATTGATTTTTAATTAACTAAAATATTTAAACTTTTTATCTTACAATGAACTATGTGATTCTCTATGGTCCCTTCTGATTCTGATGTTTGGATTTAGGATTAATGTGCTGTCCAAATAAATTTCTTTTGTGCTTTTCAAAAGAAAGTAAATGCGTAAATGGTCCTTCTGTAATTGCTAATGTCTTACTCTTTTTCTTCACCATCTCACAGCCTACATTCTAAACCAGGCTTACTCCAACAGGGTGGTACACTGACACCTCTCCTCAACTCCTCTGCCAATTCCTTCGGGGCCTTCCTTTGCTGAATCAGGCTGTTCGTGCTCTTCTGCAGATTCTGCAAGGTTGTTCATTGCCCCTCCTCCAGCTGCCCCAGCTGAAGCTCTTTCTCCTGGGCCAGGAATCCACAGTGCTTCTCAAATTCTGATCTAAAGCACTGCCTCTGCATTTCCACTTTCTCATAAAGTGACATAGTAGGTCAAATAATCAGTTATTGGAGGCTGTGTGGCACAGAACAACGGCACAGTCTGAACTTCTGCCTTCATGCATTGGATGGTCTATCAGGAAGACATTGTACAAAGTCTCCATTACTCTTAACTCTGTGAACTGATTGGTTGCATTTTAACAGCATGGAGAAATCAGAGGTCATTCATAAGAGACATTGCCTAGTAGTCTTTTGCAATCAGAGTTTGAGAAAAGCTGCTGCATTTGTGTTCTAATTTTTCCATACCCTTGGGGCAAGGCAATTAAACATTTAAACATTAGTTCTATGTGTGAAATGGGGAAAAGAAGTAAAAGAATTAAAACTAAATATGGACTAAACTGTTGTGTATAAAGAGCAGTATAGCCATACAATAACTATTATTAATTACTGTTAGAACAGTCATGAGAATGAAAAATATGTGGAAACATCTGAATTATGAAAGAAAGGTTAAATTTGAAAGTCTCAGATTAGTGACATGAATAAGGAAAGATTTAGAGAATAGAAAACATGAACTTTCTTTTGAAATATGGTAATCCCAAAACTGTAAATGCAAAGGATCTCTACCCTAAGTCAAAAAAGACTTAAGGGGTCTCCAGGCCACTTATTGAAGTTGAATGTAAGCAATGAATCCTCGTTTGTAGCTTGACTCTCACATCTACAATTTATGAATAGACCTAAGGAACATGAATTCATGAGAGATTATAACATCTAAATTCTTGCTTGCCCGTTGGTCCAGAGCACATGGTGGCTTGGTCAATATGAACAAGCTTCCCTCTCCGCCTAGAGTCTTTTTTCTGCCTACCTCCCTCACGGGCTCCCGAGGTGGATGGACTCAGTGTACAATGACAGTTATAGAACTTCCCCTCCCAGTTATGACAACCAAAAATATTTCCAGACATTGTAAAATGTACCTTAGGGAGGAACATTTCCCTAGTTAAGAACCATGTATCACTGGCTGTATCCACACATATATAAAAGAAATGGTGGGTAAGGGAGAAACAACTGTAAAAAGAGGAAATGTGCATCTGAGAGCACATTGCTAGGAAAAAAGGCTGCAAATCCAGATTATCCTGTTCTATGTAAGATGGTTGATGTTAGCTGTATATCATCTATCATAATGTTTTGAAATATTCATTGTTTCATTCATCTAACAAATATTATTTTTAAACAAACAGTGACAGTATGAGGCTCTTCTCTAGTGCTAAGGATACAGCAGTAAATTTTAAAGTAAGATCAAGACCAGTAAAGCTATTTATTTATAATTTAGATTATTATAGTTGCAGGAAAGATAAAAAGAAGAATCAGATGTACAATGTATCTTGAGGAAACAGAGATAATCCAGGAGAGTATTGAGATATTTTTTTCTTCAGCATTTGAAGCTCAAAAGTGTTGGAAGAGAGGGGAAAATGGTGGCTTAATGTAAAGAGCAAGCTTCTTGTAGGCACCATAAGTCATTAACTTCCATATAACAGTCTTTGGAAAGGCCCTTGAAGAAAAAGCTCCTGCAAAGAAAGTTCTGCAGAACTCTAACCTCCCCATTTCCTTTGCCCAGCTTAATAATGCCCTGCTTAGGAAAGAGCCAGTCAAGGTAGAGTAGGTCTTGTAGCTGTGTCAAGAGCTGACCACAGAATCTAGCTAACCACAGATTGGGGCTTCCCATTCTTGGCACAGGCTCAGTTTAATAGGAGAAGGAATTTAGCTAAATTTTAGCTAATCATAATAGTAAATTATCTGCCTCTGGGTGGGATTCAGGTGCCATTTTTTGAACATGTGATGTATGACCAAGTATGATAAAGCATAGAGAACTATAGCGCATGCACACTTATGAACTCATCTGCAAAACCCACCTCACTTGTCAATCTGTCAATCTCCTCTTCCCCAACCACAAACTCCTCCCTAACACAGGGCAATATATTCTAGCTACTCTTACTGTTCATGGCGGCAGGTATAGAGATTTACTCCCTCAACATCTGCTGCCTTAATATAGCTTTTTCTCTTGTTTGATCCACCTTGTTCTGGAATTCAATTCATTGTACCAGGTAAAAGAAAACAGGGAACTCATGAGGGTCCCCTCCATGTTTTTCCCCACTTGGGCATTCTGAGTCAAATCTTCCTGTATTTCTTTCCTCGCAAGTCCCAGGGCCATTTGCAGCTTTACCAATTTAAGAAGATATGATAAACTATTTATAGATGCTCTAATTCAGTTACCGAATTTCAGACAAATATTTCAGGAAATATAAAATCAACTAAAACAGTGTCTGAAAAGCATAGTTAAGTGTTTGACCACTAGGTTAAACACACACACACATATATATATATTAAAGGATAATACTAACATACAACTAAAAATTTAATTAAAAATATGGTCATTGTAGCATTATTTAAAATATTAAAAGTGCAATTACCCAAAAAGATGAAAATAAAGTTGTGTTGAAGTGTATTTAATGGTATGAAAGTGTGTGTTATTAAAATTGTGTATTATTAAAATAAGTCTATTTTGTGTTTTAAAAATAAGTATGTTTATGTGTACTTTGACACCAACTTTGGGGGGAAAGCACTTATAATGAATATAAAGAGTTAGGAAGAATTTTTGAAAATGTGTAATAGACGAAATGTCTCTTTGTGCTAGTTGGAAGAGCGATGATCTTATGTCTCTCTTTACATTTCAATTTGTCAAAAATATTGATTTACTCATAATAAGAAAAGGATTATTTATTAGTATTAGTATTATTGACTAGAAGATATTTTTTTAAGTTAGAATAAATGAAAAATAAACACAATTTGTGGTAAAACTTTTCAAAGGGTAAAACATAATATAATAAAAACTAAATCTCCTTTCAACACTAAAACCCCTACTAGAGATAAACACATTATCTTACTTAAAGGAAGCTTCCACAAAGTTACATATATCACCCATTTTTAATAGAAAACAAATTTATTTCCAAAGTCATTCACAAATCCTACATGTAAATTTTTTTAAAAAAAGAGTATAGAATTTATGTCACACATAATGTTGCACATAAAATAGCAGAATTCATTTTATCCATCATTTGGCAGGATGGATAATGTTACATTTGTTTTTGTGTAGAAGTAATAAAATATGTTGACACCTGTAGATAGATCAAAGCACTCTCAAACAGAAAAATACAATTGTGAGCCAAAACAAGGAGATGAAAAAAGGCACTACATATTTGGGTACAATTATGATTAAGCTAAATTTTTTTTTTATCTCATGGTTGGTTAAGACAAAAGCTGAGAAGTATAACTCAGGCCCTAGAAAGTCTTGATGAACTAATTAAAGAATGCAGATAATATTTATTTCGTATTGAATGAATATTGAAAATATAGAGAACTTCTTTGAAGCATTAGACTATCCACACTCTACATGATACTTTCTGGAAAAAAGAAGGCAGGAACCTACTGCAAAAGTCTAGCTAGAAAGTAGCAAACACTGAAACAGATAGGTGACAAATCAAGAAGAAGTGTAATAAGATAGATATTTCCAGGTAGTCTAAGGGGAAGTTGAAGAGAAAATATCCCAAACCTTGACTTAGAACAAACTATTATATAATAATTCAATTCATTACAAAAAGGTAGTACTTAAGTTAGGTTAAACATGCCAGTAGATAAAAGATGCATTCGACCTCTTTTGTAGAATGCACAGTTATGAACTCATCTGTGCTGGTAGCTATTTTGGATGTTGGAAATTTAAATGTGCTCAGAATATGCCCAAGAACTTCTGAAGAACACCACTAGGGAGAACTCTACAGAGTGTCACTGATGCCACTTTGGGGTCCAAATATTCATCTATATACAGGATGAGGATAAATTAATCAACCATGCTCTTTATTGTTTTAAAATCATAACTCCCTCAAATATTTGTTGAATAAGGGGGGACTGTGTTATTAGCAACTCCATTCCTGCTTCAAGGAACACATGCATGTAAAGGGTTTGAGAGTCATTTAACTACTGTTTAACCAATGTTCAAAGTTGGGTGTTGTTTAGTTGACAATATTAATTAACGTTAAAGTAGGTATAAACTCTATGCAAAGCAAGGCCTTATAGGAATGAGAGTTATTGTGGAGAGTTTTCAATAAAGATGCACTGTAAAAAAGAACCATATAGACAAAGGAGCCCCAGAAGAAGAGTTCAAGCTGTGGAACCCATGCCCTAGGCACTAAGAACAATAAAACCAGCATGAAACTAAATGACCAGGCAAGCCTTGGAGAGGTAGACAGTCTCAAAGATGTGGTGGATTTCCAGGCCTGAGCAAGGATACCAAAGAGGGAACACCGGAACCAAAAGCAAGAGTTTCCCAACCTGAGTGTAAGTTATCAGGAGATGGGGACATAGGAAGTGAGCAAGAGACAGGAGTTCATTCTGGAGTACTGGTGCTCTCATTTGCCTCTGTTTCTCTGGGGAAGTTACTTAGTATCTCTGGCTCTGCCTGCTCCTCTGTCAAAAAGCATGAAGTTGTTAATGTGGGGAAAAGTAGGAGGTGTGGGGAGTGGGGCATATGGGAATCCCTTATATTTTTTTATGTAACATTTTACATAATCTAAGTATCTTTTAGAAAAAAAAATATATATATTAAAAAACAACAGCAAAAACTCCCAGCACGTCCAGATACAGAATGAGGCCTCTCCAAGTGTGTCTCTCACCTGGTAGACTCTGGCGACCTCCTGCAGGATGTGTGCCTCTTTTATAAGGCTGTTGAGAAGATTCAATATGCTAGTAGATATTGCACCCTTTATATTTGTACTCACCTGTAGTGAATAAATTCCATTAAAGAAAGTGGAGGAAATAGCACAATGAATTAAAGGATGATAGTGAAACAAAAAGTAATTCCATTAGTGTATTGACTATTTTTCTCAACATTGTGTCCCCCAAATCTTGAGCATTACCTGGCACATGTAGACAATCAATAAATAATAGCTGAATAAATAAAGTATTACATGAATGAGTAGAATCAGTACAGTTTATGATAAGAAGCTGACACAGGAAAGAATTTAAAAGATTCAGATTTTGCTGTTTTATATAAGATCTTGCTTTATCCCTCCATGATTCTGACAGGTGTTAGAAATTTTTTTTTTCTATTTTACGTATGTTTAATTTGAAACACAATAGAGCAATATAATTGTTCACATTTATGGATGAGTTGCTGACATAGATAACTTGAATCCAGATTTCCTATTGCCTGGTAGGCTAAGGAAAGTTCACCCTGGCTGGAAAAAAAAAACAAAAAACAGAAAGGAAAAAGAAAGTCAGGACAAACCCCAAGGCTAAAGTAGAGATAAAAATTCATTCTAACTGCTGAAATCATTCATTCTCCCTTGAAGGCCTTCAACTCTTTTCCTTGCTGAAAGCAATCTCCTTTGTTAATTTTACTTTTAATCATCCAGGGATGCAATCAACTCACTAATTATTTAAGTCCACTAAATACCTTCATAGTAACAATCAGACCAGTTCTTGCTTTACCAAATAACTGGCCACCATGACCTAGCCAGGTTGACTCATTAACTTAACTATCACAGTCCAGCCCTTGTCAACTTGGAAGTTTATTGTTTAACTATATTTAAATAAGAGTGAATTTCCCCCAAGGACTTGAATCCTCTTCTGGGGAAAGGATTAATGTTCTCAATTGTATGTAGGACAGTAACATGTTAGTTCAAAGGATGACTGTGTTCTTGCCTTTAATTGGAGGCTAAATATGGTTTAAGGACGTATGTATGAGTGACAGGTTGACAAGGGGTAGATTGTGATGGTTACTTTTACATATCAATTTCATTAGGATATTGTTTCAAATTGGTCAAGTGAGATATAGACATTTTGTTACTATCAGGGTGTTTCATAGATGAATTTACAACTATAGCTGATGGCATCTACAATCAATAAAGGATATTGTTCTAAGCAGTGGATATCTTGTTTCTGTTTTAAAGTTCACTATTTTTCTGTAGTGACTCATTTGCTTTAAGATAATTTTTCATGTTTAACATAGCATTTCTTAACTTTAGAAATTCCATTGTTTTTCTTCATATCTTCTATTTTCACCTCATTTATGTCCATGTATTTTTATGTCATTGAGAATGTTTATAAATAGCTGTTTAAATGTTCTTGTCTGCTATTTCTATCATCTCTGACATTGTTAAGTTTTTTTCTATTGATTGTTCTTCTGGTATATTTTCCTTTTTCTCATGCCTAGTACATTTTATTTGATGTTGGACATTGTAAATATTATGTTTTGAATATATAAATTTTTGTTGTCAAAAAAATAAGATTTGGGAAATTTTTGGACTTTATTTCCTCAAATATTCTTTCTGCCCCTTTTACCTTCACTTCTTCTGGGATATCCATGATGCAATGTTTGTATACTTCCTGTTGTCCCTCAATTCTCTTAGTCACTGAACAATTTGTTTCTTTCTTTTCTCTGTTCTTTTGATTCTATAATTTTGATTGTCCTGTCTTCTATTTCACTGATTTTTCCTTCTGCCTGTTCAAATATGTTGTTGTATGCCTCTGGTATATTTTATTCTCCATTATTATAATTCCATAATTTCTTTTTAAGGTTTATAATATTCTTTAAGCTTACAATGTCTTCTTCATATCCTTTAGCTCTATGTACACTATTAATTTATTTTTATCCATATTTCCTTCTTCTCCTTGAATTCATTTAGGAGATTGGTTTGAAATTCTTTGATTAGTTTTTCCAAATTCTGTGTATCTTCTGAAGTTTTAATTTGTTCCCTTGACTGAGCCATATCTTCTTGTTTCTTAACATGGCTTGTAATTTTTTGCTGATATCTAGGTATCTGATTATTTTGATATATTAACTCTGAAGATCAGTTTATCCCTCTTGCAAAGAGTTGTATTCTTGATTGGCTTGTGTTAAGTATCTTCTTTGATGCTTAGTCCTACTTATTCTGTATCTTGAGAACAGGCAATATTCAACTTTTCAGATTTTCTCAGCTCTCCTGAACATGATTCTAGCTATGGGTATGTGGTTCAATTTTTAAGACTGTCATTTTTGTGTGAATATGTTCCTCTTCCAGGAGAAAGCTTTCTTTTGTAGGAATATTCATCTGTTCTGTTTATTTTTATAAGATTTTCTCCCCAGCTCCTATGATTTGTTTGAATTATCTCCCTCATTCAGTAGCCTCTTTTCATTACACTTTTAAATTTCTGAGACCCTTCCTGCCATACAGAAGTTAAATTCTCCCTCACTTTTTCTGGGAATATTTTCTGCCTCTGTTTGTTCTCCATTGGGGTATCCTGCCACAGGGAGACAGATGACTTAATTAAGGAAGGTCCATTTTGCCATTATTTGTTCTAGAAAACAAAGAATGGATGCAGTGTGTGCACATCTTTCCAAAGTTCTATCACAATCTCTCTTCTTTTCCCCTGGGGGCACTTTTGTGTATGGCATTCCTCAACCACTTGTCTTTCACCCTGGATTTCTTCAGAATTTGATCCTTGTGAATGGATATAATTGTGGTTCAAACTCACTGCTATGAGTGGCTGTATTGCCCGTGTACATACCAGCAGGGCCTATTGTTGTGCTGCATCTGTGTGACTAACCTGTATGGGGCCATTTAAGTGGGAGGGCTCCAAATTGGTGGGTCCTGGGTACAAATCTTCTACCTGATTTTGGTGTTTTACTCTTTACCTTCAACTCGGCATTAGTGGAGCCTTTCTCCAGTCTCTTTCATGCTCTAGAGATACAGGGAATTGGGATTTGTACTTTTATTAGTTCATTCTGAGAGGAAAATATTCCAGAGGATATCTTATATTGTTATGTTGATGACATCACTATTTATAATCTTTTTAGTGTATTATTGAATTTTGCTTGCTAGTATTTTGTAGTGTAATTTTCCGTCTCTTTCATAAAGAAACTTGTAATTTTCTTTTCTTATGATGTCTTTCTGTAGCTTTTTTTTTTTTCCAATTTAGTGCTGGCCTCATAGAATGAGTTTTTAAATATTTTGGGAGTGTTTGCAAAAGATTGGTTTTGAATCTTCTTTGAATGTTTAGTAGAAGTATCTGTTGAGGTCTCTGAACCTGAATTTTATTCTGTTTATTAATTTATGGTTAATGATTCAATCTCATTACTTGTTATAAGTCTGTTGAAATTTATTATTTCTTCTTGGGACAATTTAGATAACCTGTGTGTTTCTAGGAATTTTCCCAATTAATCTAGATTATCTTTCTTTTTTTTTTTTTTTTTG
>JAQZBX010035785.1:0-24443 GCA_029593785.1 Cabassous unicinctus
TGCTGTTTTGATTACTGTGGCTTTGTAATAAGTTTTAAGACTAGGAAGTGTAGGTCTGCCAATTTAGTTCTTCTTTTTCAAGATGGATTTGTCTATTCAGAGTCCCTTACCCTTCCATACACATTTGATGATTGACTTTTCCATTTCTGCAAAGAAGATTATTGGAATTTTGTTTGGGATTGCATTGAATTGGTATATTGCTTTGAGTAGAATTGATTACTTAACACTATTTATTCTTCTAACCCATGTACACAGAATATCCTTAAATTTATTTGTCTTCTTTCATTTCTTTTAGCATTTTTTGTAGTTTTCTGTGTATACGCCCTTTACATCCTTGGTTAGATTTATTCCTAAACATTTGATTCTTTTAGTTACTACTGTAAGTTGACTTTTATTCTTGATTTATCCTTACAATTGTTCATTACTAGTATACAGAAATGCTCCTGATTTTTCGGTGTTAATCTTTTATCCCATCACTTAAATGAATTCATTTATTAGCTCTAGGAGTTGTTGTGGATTCTTCAGGATTTTCTGTATAAAGGATCTTGTCATCTGCAAATAGGGACAGTTTTATTTCTCCCTTCCAACTTGGATGCCTTTTCATTTCTTTCTTACCTAAGTGCTCCAACTAAAACGTCCAGGAAAATGTTGAATAACAGTGGTGAAAGTGAGCATCCTTGTCTTGTTCCTGATCTTGGAGGGAAGCTTTCAGTCCTTATGTATGATGTTAGCTGTGGGCTTTTCATGTATGTCTTTAATCATGTTGAGGAAGTTCCTTTCTATTCCTAATTTTCTAAGTGCTTTTATCAATAAGGGTTGATTAATTTTTTAAAATGCCTTTTCTGCGTCAATTGAGATGATCATGTGGTTTTTCCCCCTCATTCTGTTAATGTAGTGTATTACATTAATTGATTCTCTTATGTTTTAATATTCTTGCATACCTGGGATAAATACCACTTGATCATGGGGTATAATTCTTTAAATGTGCTTGCTGTTGGATTCAGTTTGCTAGTATAAATGCTGAGGATTTTTGCACCTATATACATAAGAGATACTGATCTGTAATTTTCTTTTCTCATGTCATCTTTATCTGGTTTTGATATGAGGTTGATGGCCTCTTAGAATCAATTAAGTAGTATTCCTTCCTCTTCAATTATTTGGAAGAGTTTGAGCAAGACTGGTATTAATACTTCCTGGAATGTTTGGTGGAATTTCCCTTTGAAACTATCGGGTCCTGGACCTTTGTTTTTTGGGGAGGTTTTTGATTACTGATTCAATTTCTTTATGACTTATTGGTTTCTTAAGATCCTCTATTTCTTCTTGAGTCAATGTAGGTAGTTTGTGTGCTTCTAGGACTTTGTCCTTGTCGTCTAGGTTATCTTATTTGCTGGTGTACAGTTCCTCATAGTATCCTTTTATATAGTGCTTTTTATTTCAGTGGGTTCAGTAGTAATGTCCCTCTTATTATTTCTCAGTTTAGTCATTTGTATCCTCTCTCTTTTCTCTTCATCAGTCTAGCTAAACGCTTGTCAATTTTATTGATGCTTTCAAAAAACCAACTTTTGGTTTTATTGATTCAATTTTTTTTTCTTTTATTCTCTATTTCATTTATCTATGCTCTAATCTTTATATCCTCCATTCTGCTCACTTTGGGTTTAGTTTGCTCTTCTTTTTTCTAGTTCTTTCAGTTTTCAGGTTAGCTGCCTAATTTGAAATATTTCTCCTTTTTTAACACAAACGTTTCGAGCTATAAATTTTCCTGTTAGCTCTGCCTTTGCTGTATCACATAAATTTTGATATGGTGTATTTTCTTTTTCATTCGCCCCAAGATATTTCCTAATCTCCCTTGTACTTCCTCTTTAACTCATTAGTTGTTTAAGAATATGTTGTTTAATTTCCACATGTTTGTAAATTTTCCATTTCTCCTTCTGTCATTGATTTCTAGCTTTATTCCATTTTGGTCAGAAAAGATACACTGTATGATTTCAAAATATTTGGATTTATTAATACTTGTTTTGTGACTTAAGATATGATCTATCCTGGAGAATGATTTATATGCACTTAAGAAGAATGTTTATTCTGGTGCTGTTGGGTGTTCTATATATGTCTTTTAGGTCTAGTTGGTTTGGGGTATTGTTCAAGTCTTGTATTTCCTTATTGGCCTTCTGTTTAGATGTTCTATCCATTACTGAAAGTGTTATATTAAAATCTCCTACTATTAATGTAAAATTATCTATTTCTCCCTTCAAATAGGTCAGTATTTGCTTTACATATTTTGGGGCTCTACTGTTACGTGCATATAAATTTATCAATATGGGTATTGATCCCGTTATTAGTATATAATGGCTGTCTTTGTCACTTTTAATTATTTTTTACTTTAAGTCTATTTTATCTGATATTAGTATAGCTACTTCAGCTCTCTTTAGATTACTAATTTCATGGTATATATATATATTTTTTTTCCATCCTTTCACTTTCAAACTACTTATATCCTTGAATTTAAGGTGAATCTCCTGTAGACAGCATATATTTGAGTTATGCTTTCTATCCATTATGCCAATCTCTGTTTTTTGACCAAAGAGTTTAATCCATTTACTTTTAAAGTCACTACTGATAATGTGGGACTTTCTTCTGTCACTTTGCTATTTAATCTTTGAAGTTTTATTTCTTTTTTGTCCCTCAATTCTTTTGTTAGTGTGTATTTCATATTTCTTTGATTTTTCATTGCTGTATATTGATTTCAATCTCATTTCTTTCTGCATATTTTCTTCATGTATTTTTCTTGTGGTTACCATGGGGTTAAAATTTATCATCCTAAATATGTCACAATCTTATTTTATTTGATAACAACTTGACTTCAATAACATACATACATACTGTTCCTACATCCCTCCATCCTCCTACTTTTTAAAATTCTTCTTACAAATTATATCTTTGTACATTGTATGTCCAAAATCATAGATTTTTGTTACTTTTTATGCATTTGCATTTTAGCAGTAGGAAGTAAGAAGTGAAGTTATATATTAAAAAATATAATACAATAGTACTGGCATTTATAATTACCCAAATGGTTATCTTTAAAGGAGATCTTTATTTCTTTTTGCCACTTTGAACTACTGTCTAGTGTCCTTTCCGCTGAGTTTGAAGAACTTCCTTTATAGTGCTTGGAGGGCAGTTCTAGTGGTGATGAAGTCCCTCAGCTTTTGTTTTCTGGGAATATATTAATTTCTCCTTCAGTTTTGAATAAAAGTCTCACCAGATATAAAATTCTTGGTTAGCAATTGTTTTCTTTCAGCACATTAAGTATTTCAGCCCTCTGCCTTCGTGCCTCTAAGGTTTCTGAGAAGAAATCAGTGCTTATCTAATTAAGACTCCTTTATGCATAACAAGTTTCTTTACTTTTTCAGCTTTAAAAACTCTCACCTTGCCCTTTGCTTTTGACAGATTGATCAGTATATGATGGGGCATATTTCTCTTCAAGTTTATCCTGTTTGGTGTTTTCTATGCTTTTTGTATGTTCATATTCATGTCTTTTACTAAGTTTGGGAAATTTTCTGGCAATATTTCTTTGACGATTCTTTCTGCCCTTTCTGTTTTTGTTCTCTTCCTGGGATTTCCATAATGCATGTATTAATATACTTGATGGTGTCTCTTAGGCTATTTTCACCTTTTATTAAATCCTGTTTCTTTCTGCTCCTCAGCAAGACTGATCTCAATTGTATTATCTTCAAGTTCACTTTTTCTTTCTTCTGCAGACTCCAATCTGCTGTTGAAGCCCTTCTGAGAATTTTTCATTTCCGTTATTGCAGTCTTCAACTTTAGTAATTATTTTTGGTTCAGTTTTTAAAGTTTCTATATCTTTATTGAGATTCTCAAATTATGCATTCATTGTTTTCCTGACATCCTATAGTATTTTCTCCACATTTTCCTCCATCTCCTTGAGCCTATTGAAGAACATTTTAAAAAGTCCTTTCTGGTTTGTCCACAGCCTGATCTTTGTTTATGCTTTCTGGATTTTCTTTCTTTGGATGGGCCATCGTTTTTTGTTTCTTTGTTAGTCTTGTAATCTTTTATTGCACACTGTTATTTTAATATTTTAAAATTTTAACTCTTGATCTTATTCCTTGAGATGTTTGTTTCCTGAGTTTGTAACCAGCTGTTGGGATGGCGGAGATTTTTTTGAGTGTCCACCTTTCTGTCAGGAAGCTCTGCCCAAGGCCAATGCAAAGTGCAGAGTCCACTCTGTCTTTTCTGGGCCTGTGTCATCCTAGTCTTGCACTTGCTAGTGTGGCCTTAGGTATTCCCTTCTTTATAGGAGTGTGAATGCCCCCTCTACAGCCCAGGAGACAGACCTACTCTCTCTTTGTGTTACATTGCCAGCCTAAAACAGGTAAGCTTTTGCCCCAGGCCATCCACCTTAATTGATTTTGACACTGCTTTCCTTGTCTCAAGCTGCTTTTGCCTGGAGGACAAATTCTAGGAGTGTGGCATGCCTGAGAGGAGTTTCCCAAGTCAGTCTTTCCAACCAGACAAGAACAGGGACCCAAAAAGGGAGCTCCGAATGGTTCCAAAGTGCCATGGAGAGGGAATGATTGAGAAAGGGCTAGGAAGAACACCAGGAGCTTCTTCCAAGGCTCCCCCAAAGCTGCACTTTCTTTATCTGCCAAGCAGATGCAGCCCTTCACCTGTCCTCCTCAGCTCTGAGGAAGCATAATGTCTTTCAAGTCTCCTCTGCTGCCTTGGACAGTGGGCTTTCCAGAGCCAGACCCCCAGCAATCTAAGTAGCTAATCAAAAGTTTTGATCAGTGATTGGCCTGTGCCACCTCAGATCTTGGGGATATGGATTTTTATGTCCTTTTCTGGCAGCAGCAAGCTATGCCAGGTGCTGGACCCCACTGCTGCCTACTGCAAGAGTGGGGGATGGGCAATGGTAATCACCACACCAAGAAAGCAGTTTACTGGTATTTACTGTATTACCAGCTTCTTCAACCCCTTCTTCCCTGGATGCTTTACAGGATTCTATTGTACTCTGGAATTTTGAAATAGTTAATTCAGATAGTTCCCACCTGCTTAATATTTGTTCAGGCAGAGGGACTGATTCCTGGAGCTTCCTACTGCACCATCTTCTCACCATCCATTATGTCCGCCCAGGAATGCTCTTTTAAGAAGGGGAGATGCCAGGTCACTCTTTTGTACCACTTAGGTATAGATTGAGAAGAAACTTAAGTATGCTCGCTCGCTGACTAAGTCAAAGTTTGCCCTCTATGAAGTAAGGCTGTTTGCCATTCCTTGCAGTGGCAGTGACAGGACTGTGTTGCCCAATTAGAAGACACAATCCTTCCATATTGGGTTCAACCTCAGCCCTGCTGCTGTTATCTTTATCTCTGCTTCCAGGGATTGGGCTGGATAATCTGTCAGTAGCCCTCCTAGCTGAGATATTCTACCTGAGAAAGAAAAAACATTAGTAAACATTTCCACAGACATTGAGTTTTGATGAATTTACCTGCAAAGATGGATTAAGTTTATTTTTCTTTGTCTTGGGGCAAGGGAGACATATGTCTTTAAAGCTGGCTAACTGGACTGTCTTTTCAGCATTATTTAAAAATACAGGAAGTTTTCACGTAAGATTAGTATCAGTATGAACAATCTAAAGGTTTCATGAATACTTGTTGGAGGATAAAGGGATGAGAAGACTAAAGGCAAATGGATTTTATCTACTGAGTTAGGCAGTTGAGATGAAAGTTGGTGAGGCTGAGAGAAATTTGTCCTCCGTCTTTCCTTTTAACAATTTGTTAATTTTATTGAACAATGGGAAAAATAGATTATTCAATATGAATGAAAGCACCCTCTCTGCTGAGTGGAAACTGATCTGTTCCAATTTATCTGAGAGAAGAATGAGACATATCAAAGGTAAAAGTAACATCAAATATGCCTGTTCCAAGCACAAGTCCATCCATGTCCTGAGAATTAGGAGATGTTTTGTGAGAAAACAGGAGTTGCATTCAATAACCTCTAAACAATTTGCTTTGTTTTGATTTCTTGTTGTTCCCACCCCCTTCCTTCTTTATTATATCTTTAGATAGGTTCAATCTTGGGACATCATGTCATTCATAATTCTTTATCTCAAGAAATACTTTCTGTGTCTCACAGAGTGAAATGTTTTCTTTGCATGTCTACTAGGCCTATTCCCTCTTTAATAAAATTTCACCCACAAGTATTTTGCCCAGGAACAAGAGAGACAGCATTATTTCACACAAGTAATCACCTTTTTTGAAACTTGGTTCATTTTTCTTAATTTCCTTGGGACCTAGATTTTATACTTCAGACAGATCTGTTTGCTGAAATTAAGTATTGTGGGACACAATTAAGCTTCAATAAGATCAAGGAAGGGAATATGAACAAGAGTGGTGATATGTCACTGCTTTTCCCAATGAGGTTCTAATGTGAAGAACAAAAATGTTTGCACAGGAAAAGTGAAGACAAAAAGGGAGTTGAGATAACACAGAGTTTTTGAAACTTGAGTGGGCATCAGAATCAGATGGCACTTTTGTTAAAGCAAGGATCGCTGGGCTCACCTACAGAGTCTCTGATGCTTACTGAATTTCTGGACTTTCCCTAGAATTTTCGTTTCTGGCAAGTTCTCATGTGATGCTGATGATGCTGGTCAGAGGCCACACTTGTGGCCCACTGCTCTGACATCTCTAAAATAGATTAGTTTCAGTGGCTTTTATCTGTAGTGGAGAGAGCATTGGACTGGAGTCAAAGTTTGTGTTTTTTTTTCTCATTCAATCAGTCATTTGACATACTTTACTTGGCATATAATCAATAAATTATATGCTATTTCTTGTGAATACAGAAATTAGTAAGGCACAACCCTTATCTTCTATTTATAGTAAATTAGAAGAGACAATAAAAATACACAATCCCACTACAGTATAATAAACAATGCCATGGAAGTTAATGCTGGTTATTGTGGTGACATATGGGAAGATGCCTGACTCAGTTTGCACCCAGGGCCTGCAGTTAGGATAAACTTCTCGGGAGCAGAAATCTGAAATGAATTTTAAACACTATGTAAGTCGTATTAAAGAAAGGATGGAGGGGCAGCCTTACAAGCACAAAGGATAAGAGTTTAAAGTACAAATGAGTAAAAAGTGCAATTTAAAAGTAGCCAACAGTTCATCAAAAGTTAGAATATGTAATACTATTGAGACCCTTACTTGCTCCATAGCTTAATCTCTATTCATTTCCCAGCCAAGAGAAGTTTTGCCTGATATTCTAAAGGGATTGGATTTCACTATGTAGGTGATGGGGGTAGGGGTACCAGGCATTGAAGATTTTAAACAAAGGAGAAGCAATATTAGATTTCCATTATAAAAGGCTAAATTGTGATACACACATTCTGTGAAATACTCTGCATCTGTGAACAAAATAAGATAGTGCTGTATATGTTATGGACTGACCTCTAAAGCAAGACACAAGGTAAAGTTTGTAGCATATACTCAATTTTGTATAAAAAATTATGAAGGGAGTACATGCATTCCCATGTGTTTATGTGCATAGGATTTTTCTGTGGGTATACACACATATGTATGCACAAACACATACATGATATAACTTGGTAACAATAGTTGCCTCTGGAGAGAGGAACTGGAGGACTGGAGATCTGTGTTGTGAAGGAGACATTTTCCTTTGCATCCTTTTGTGTAATATTTTTGATTAATTTTTTCTTATTCCTTTTAAAATATTTGTTGTTTTATTTTTTTTTCCTATTGTGTTTTATTTTTTATGCTATTTGGCATTATTTTAACATATGCATATTTTATTTTTTATATTACCCTGTATGTTTACTATTATTACTACTAGTGCTATTAACAAGATATTTTAGAATAAAAGATTACTGATGTATATATCAAAAATGGATTCAAGGAGGAAAGGTTGAAGGGAAGGAGGACAGTTTTCTCCTCTTCCAGTTAACCATTTGAGTAGTGATTAAAAATCAGAAATAAGGTAGTGAAAGAGAGAGGATATATGGAGACAAGGAAATTGATCTAAAAGAATTATAAAACCCAGATTTTTTTTTTCTGGGGTTACTCTATCTCATATAAAAGTTTATCTTTGAATGTTATATATGCACATAAAAAATTCTAATGCACCAAAGGTATGTTAATTGAAGGCAAGAAATATATTTTTCTTGATCATTGCTATAGCTCCCACCCCACACTTCCTTGGTAGGCACACAATAAATATTGTTAAATGAATGAATCCCAGAGCTCTCATTCCTTGCCTTTGTTGCATTTTTATACTCTGAACCAAACTTAAAGGTATTCTTCTTTCCTCACCTTAGTGTAGAGACTAAAACAAGTTATATTTCCTTCAATTTTCTTTTTTGCAAAATTGATAGAGAGAGAGAGAGAGAGAGAGAGAGAACATTATGTTTTAACATATATTTTACTGAAAGCAGGCAGTTACAGGAATACATTCTGTACACTGACTGGCCAACAAGTTTACAAAGCAAAGCATTCGACCCCTCAGTGTCTCTTAAGATTAGATTGTTTCTACAAAAATGTAGAGATGATGTAGGGCTGCCAGTTTTAAGATTCTGATTAGACAAGTTGCCACCCTTTCCCCAGTCTTTCTCTGGACAGCTTGGTGAAGTAGTGGTGATATTTTATCTTCTCATGTCAATTTAGAAATAGAATTGTTAACCCTTTGAAATTTAAAGATGTGGAAGAATGGTGGGGGGAGGAGATTAAGGATTCGGGAGGAGGGAGTAAAAGAGGAAGAGGGAGAGAGTGAGCTAGATACTTTGGATAACACCCAAGTTTTCTGACTTAGGTAAGGGTGAAAACGGATTTGAGTGCCAGCTTTGTCCCTAACTTGTGTTGCTTTGGACAATTCTCTCATTCTACCAGAAACCCTAGGTCCTCACCTGTGAAATAGAGGACACTATATCCTCCATCTGCCTCCAAATGCTGTTTTAAGTGGCAAGTAAAGTGAAATATGTGAAAGCATTTTGTGAACTTCCGCAGTGCTACAGAAATTTAAAGTCATGTTATTGCTTGCCTGCACTGAGTCTTTTACGTGTTTGCATTCGATGTTAAGAGCAACTAGAAGGTTATGATCACTTACATTCCTGCTACTTTTGGTTTCTAGGGGAAAATGAGAGCAGACGTTTACAAAAAGGAAAATCTGTAGTACAGACGGAACACACAAAAGTGCCTCGCACTCCGCCTGGCAGATGGTAGTACCTTAAGTTTCCTTCCTTTCCGCCCCTGCTTTCCCAAAATGACTTAGAGACACTAACTCTCGCCATTTGGAGGAAATTGGATTCCTGAACTTGCCAAGTTGGTTTAGTGTATGCAAGTGGATTTCATGTGAGTATTTTTAGTGAGGGGCATTGGTGTCACAGAAGTGAGGTGTTGTCTCAGGTTGACACAGGGCTGCTGATGCAAAGTACCAGAAATGTGTTGGCTTTTATAAAGGAGATTTATTTGGGGCAAAAGCTTACAGTTATGAGGCCATGAAATGTCCAAATCAAGGCATCAGCAAAGATGCTTTCTCATCAGAGTCAGCTTCTGCTGATTCTGGGGTCCTGCCACGTGGCAAAGATGGCCACCGATCTCTGCCGAGGTCCCTGCCTTCCCCTCCAGAATCGACCATCTCCCGGAGTTCCGGGCAACCAGGCTTAGGGCTTGTCTCTCACTGGGCCTCCTCTCCCAGTCTGGGCTGCTCTGCTTTCTTTCCGAGTTCAGCTGTGAGCTATCAGGCACATGGCTCATCTCTTTAACTTTGAGCTGCTCTGAGGACCCAGCCTCTAAGGAGCGTCTTTCTGTGCCTCTGTGTTCTGCTGATTCCAGACTCCGGGACCTCTCTCAGCCCTCGGGGCTTCTCTGTTTTCCTGCAGTCCCCTCTCTCACATGGCAGGATCAATATGGTGGTTTCCTTTTTCTCTGTGTCTCCATTTATAACAGACCCAGCAAGAAGGCGGAGACCCAGGCAGGCTCACCCTCACTGACGCAGCCCGATCAAAAGGCTCCATACATACAGGAGTGGATTAGGTAAAAAACAAAAGCTTTCTTTTTTGGGGATTCACAAAAGAACTTCCAACTGTCATAGGTGTCAAATCCTGATTCTATTTAAGATTATGCAGCTAATGTATAGCCCTATTGTAAAGTGGATGATATTCTTGATTCTATATAAGAGACACTCTCTAAGTGTCTCTGATCTGTAAAATGGGAATACCATCTAACTTTTTTATAATGCTATGTGGATTTGAAATAAAGTACATGAAGGAATCGTTAGAAAATCTAGCTGATAGTGGGTCAGTTGATAATTGGGATGCTTGGTAGTAATAACTTGATAGTGGTCTATCTCTTAATCTGTTAGAATAGTGACTAATGAAAACTCTAATTTAGTAAGAATTAACGAATATTATTACACTGTGACATACTCTACAGTAACCGTCAAATCTTTGCTTCCTTATCTCTAAAATGGGAATAATAATAGTACCTATCAGTTGATCTTCTAATTTAAGAAATTGCATAAACTGCTCATACTCAAAGGTCTAGTATGTGGACATACAGGGATTGAATCTATTCTTGTTCACCCCTGGAAACCTAGCTGACTCCTAACTAGCAGACAAGACTTATTCTTCTAAGGATAGTAGAAGAAGAATGCAGAACCCTGCATTCTAAGTGTCCCCAAAGACAAAATGTATTGCTCTGGGCTATTTATATAATATCATAAGACTCTAAATTTAATACAAGCGGCAATTAAAGTTGTACCTTAGGCCAATCTCAGTGGATTATGGGAAGGACTTAATTAATGTTTATAGAGTGTTTGTTTGTTTGAACAGGAACACAAAAGAAAGAATAGAAACAAGCACATGTTTTTCATTCCCTGGGCTCTAATGCAATTCAGTACAGTTAATTTATTTCATCACCTCCCTGATAAATCATAGGAGCTAAGGATAACGGTATGAACACACTGCTGATTTGCAGCTGCAGGAACTGGGGCTTCTGGCTACACAAGCAAATCTCTGAAAAAGATGTTCCAGGAGATTTGAGATGGGTCTCTTGGCTCTAGTTTTATCTCTGTATGTGTATATTGTTCTCCCTGCGCCCAGATCCTCTGCCTTCTTTAGGGTATGAAGTCATAGTTAAAATGAATCTCACTATCCCCCACATGGGAGTTCACCATTCCGTCAAAGCTGGCTGTCCAAACTCTAATATCAGCGCTTTGCCACTCACCAACCTCGATGTGTGGGGAAACTCTTTCAATCAGTCATGATATTCATTTATCTGGACTATTTATCATGCATTTTCTCTAAAAATAGCAATGCATCTAAGAATAGTAGCCACCCTGACCAAAGAATACAGATTTGTGAAATTATGGTTTCAGTGTCCCTTTGATTTTTTCTCTATTTATTTTTCTCTATTTGACTTCAGGTATTAGAACCAGCCTCTAAGCCAGTTCATTTCCAGGGTTTGCAGAAGTCTCCAGTCCCTTGCAGGCCACATAATCAAAGGACCTTTCTCTGCCTGTGAGCCCAAATAGACCAAAGGAAAATTGCTGGACTGTTTTTAGAGTCGGTATCCAAGTCTTATCTGTACCCTGACCCTTTTATTCTTTTTCTTGCCAAAAAAAGTCAATTCCTTCTGTAATGAAATTATATTGATGCAGTGATCTCATGTGAGAATATTACTGGCCTCAGCAACTTTATTTCCCCACTCAGCCTAAGATTGGGGTTTCCTGGATAACATTTCACAATTTTTAGTGGGTTTGACCTAGAGTTAAAAATTGCCAACAGATGGTTGGCAGACAACCTTTATTTCTTATTTGAATTAATTAAAAAAAAAACAAAAAACCACAGCAGTTTAAAAATGTTCCATCCAAACTGAAAACTTCCCATCCAATCATGTTACAACAAACAAACTTTTTTCACCTGTAATTCTGTTTTGTGTTTATTCAGTAGAAGATGCTCTATCATCTGATCATGCTGTTTTTGGTACTTGTACCTTATGAAGACTGGCCCTGGAAAGCTACTGGCACTGTGACTAACTGCTGAGTGCTATCAGGGGTGGTTTTATACTGTTATTACAAGAATATTTACAATTAAAATGCAGGGCTTGTTTTAAAGAGCACCTGTTTAATCAAGGATAGAACGTCATATTTTGTGAAAGCCACTAGGTGAATAGATGACTTGCATACCAATTCTGTCCCTGACTCTGTTCTTGTAGAGTTTTCTCTCTTTAGTAGATAATTATTTGTGGAACCGCTCAGCTAAAATTTTAAGACATGTCTTTCCATATGAAGGATTGCTTGGGCCCTGACTTAGATTTTTTTGTTTTGTTTTTAATTTCTTCTTATGTTTAAGTTTCCATAAGTCTTTAAAAATAATTACTTCCAGAAAGTTAGTGCAGCTCTTACCTAGAAGAGCAAGGGGCAGATAGCAATGATGTCCTGAATAATTTGAGCATTGTGATGCTGGAATATTTTTGTTAAATGAGCAGGCTTTTTCTCTAAGAAGCAATACAGAGTAAATTGATCAGAACCTGGGATTTTAATGCTATAAAATCAGAAAGGCATGGACCATTTATTAACAATGTAAACTTTGGAAATTTTACTAAACTAGAATTTCCTTATTTAAAGAGCTAGGAAAAGAACATTACATAACTCATAGGGTAATTCAGAGAATTAAATGAGACAATGTATATAAAGTTTCTGGGATGCAATTAACCCTTAATAAATGCTAGCTATTAGTATGAATATCCACACAAAAACCATGTAAAAGTGATCAACTTTCTGAGATTGAATAATTTTCCTAATATAACACCTGGGACTGATTATAATTTGAATAGTTAGGAGATTTACAGTTTTGACATCATATTGTAATGAGTTCGAGACTACAGAATCAGCCAGATCTGTTTGAATCCCAGCTCCACTACTTACTAGCTGAATTTTAGTTTCCTCTTCTGCCAAATGCGGACGATAATGCTTATCTCTAAGAATTATTCTAAGGAAAAAGTGACATGAATTCTCCAAATTGTATGGTCCATAATGAAAATACAATATATGCATCCCCTCTTCAAACTAATTATGAATGAGTACCTGAGAGGGGATTAATACAACAAAAACACTTCCTTACCTATGCAACATATCTTCCTGGAAGTTGGGAGAAGGAGGTATTGGTTTAAGAGGTTGTTATTTCTTATTGCTTTTCCATTATTGTTGTGACTGCTAGGCAGACCAGCCAAAGATTTGCAACTTAAAATTCAATCACAGAAATAGGAAGTAAATAAACTACATTAAGGCACTGTTTTAGTTTTCCTTGGATGCTCAAGCAAATACCATGCAATGGATTGGCTTAAACAAAGGGAATTTACTAGCTCAAGGTTCTGAGGCTAGGAAAAAGTCCAAATCAAAGCATCATCAAGGTAATGCTTTCTTCCCAGAGGCTCATATTCTGGGGCTGGCTGTCGATTATCCTTGGTCTTGGGCTTCTCTTTCACACTTCAAAGCCCATTGTAGCTGACCTCTCCTGATTCCATTGACTTTCAGCTTCTTGCTTCCTGTGACTTTCTATCTGTCTGAATTTCATTCTGCTTATAATGTACTCCAGTAATAAGATTAAGACCAATCCTGATTGAGTTATGTCACATCTTAACTGAAGTAGCCTCATCAAAAGTCCTACTTACCATGGGTTCACATCTACAGGAATGTACTAAGTTTAAGAACATGTTTTTGTGGAGTACATAGTTACAAACCACAACAGGCAATTACACAAATTCTCAGTATTCCATATTCTTATGCTTCTTTTTGATCCTTTTAACTGCCAATGAACTTCCCAAGCAAATGTATTCAAGATGGGCCTAAGAGCTCTAAAATCCATGATTATTCCCAAGGACCTCCTAAATTGCCCATTCTGATTCTCTAATCTTCTGGTCTCCAAATAGACACTGTGCTCTGAATAATCACCTTCAGAACCTGTTGCTATAATGACTTAGTTTGTACACATTTCTACTGCTCTCATTCAGATTGAATTCTCATAATTTCAGGGATGGCTCAGACAACACTTTTGTAAAGTGCCAAATAGCATATGTTCTTTTCATTCTTACTTACATGCACATGGCAAACCTTGCTGCCTTTCATAGCTGTACCAAGGTGAAACAGAAAGTCTAGAAAGGTAATGCATTTCTTATCATCAAGGATGTACAGGTAGAAATCCCTTATCTGGGAAATAACTCAGTGGTTTTAAATATTGAAAGGGTGAAAAGGGACAGGAGAGTTGCATAGGGGAACGTTAAGGTCCAGCCTACTCTTGAAGCTGCTATGATTTCCTATTCAATAGTCCTTTATTTTTTGGTTCCTTACCTATTAGAATTAAAATAGTTATATTCACCAACAAAGGCATTATATGTGGAGATTTTCAAGAATAGAAAATGTTGGGTAATATTGAGCATCAGAGAATCATTTAATTTCCAAATGGCATTTCAGACCATCCCTGCAAATGGACTTCACCATGGCCACTCACAGGGGATATAGCCAGAGATCCTCAAGAGTCTCCACATTTGAAAAGAAAACTACCCTTCTTGAAGAAGGAAAACAAAATGTGAGTGCTTTCATTAACATATGTAAAGACTCACTGTAAAAGGAATAAACATTGTAGCACTGGCTCAGAGATAGTCAAGTAGACAGCAGAACCAGATTAAAGAGCCCAGAAATAGAACATGCATATACAGAAACTAGATATACAACAGAAATAGCATTACAGGTCAGAGATGGGAGGATAAACTAGTTAATGAATAGCTCAGGGAGAATTAGTTATCCACACAGAAAAATAAATGCTTCCTTGTTTTACACCATACAAACAAAAAATCAATTCCAGATGGATGAAGGATTTAAGTGTGAAAAGTACGTTTTGAAAGGAATATGAGAAAATATCTTTAGGTCCTTTTGGTAAGGATGCATTTACCAAGCTATAAATAAATAATGAAAACCTCAAAAGGAAAAATCACTAAATTTACTGTATTAAAATTAAGAACTTCTGTTTCTCAAAAGGCATCATAAAGTAAAAAAAAAAAAAAAAAAAAAAAAAAAAAAAAAAAAAAAAAAAAGTGAATGGGACTAGGGAAAAGTATTTGTTACACTTAACCGACAAAGGATTTTTATCAGAAACTATAAAAAGACAATTAAAATTAATAAGTATAAGACAAATAGTCCAATAAACAGTAGGCAAATATATGCAGAATTGGAAACAGACATGGGAAACACTCAACTCCCTAATTATCATGCAAAGTAAAAATCATAGGTAGCATTTTATATCTAAAGATCAAAAAAATTAAAAGTCAAACAATATTATCTGATGATGAAGATACTGAGCAAAGTAAACTCTTACAACTGATTAATAGTATGGAAACTAGTAAAACCATTTTGTAAAACAACTTGTTATTAGTGAGGAAAATAGGAAAATTGAACCTTTGTTTATGCCTATTACTCAGCAATTCTTTGTGGTAAATGCTGTAACATCTCTTCCTTGTAGCTGAGAACTTGAGTTTATATACAAAACAAAACTTACAAGCAAAAACTGGAAACAACAAAAATATGCACCTAATGTAGATTGGATATCTTGTCTGTAATCATCAGTATGGATGAGTTTCAAAATCAGAGGAGCAGAAAGCAAGTTACAAAAGTATTTACAGAGTATAATTTCATTGTAAAATATTCATAACGGAAAAACTAAATATTCCTTAGAGACACATGTACATGGGAACTATAAAGAAAGGAGTGGCATGTTAAATGTAAAATTCAGGTTGCAGGTTACTTTTATTGGCAAGGGAGGGGGTCCTGTTTTCGAGAGATGTATTGGAGGTGTAAACCATTTAAGTTTTGTTCTGTTTTTTTTTTTTAATTTATTTTATTGATTAATGCACAAGTGCCCCTTTCAGTGTTATTCGTTAACCTTACTTTTATATATGTATATTTTACATGTAGAAAATGTATTTAAAAAGTGAAAATTACAAAAAAAGCAAAACAAGAAAACAGAGGAAGCAGTATTATGACAGCATAAAAATTGCTTTATAAAATTCACTTTAACAACTATAGAGACCCTCGGGGCTCATTCATATAAGGGATGTACTACTTTATTTTTCTCCCAGCTTCAGCCTCAGATTATAAATTACTTACGGCCTCTCCAGTCCAAGGGCCACATCTTGGCTCCTTCCATGACAAGGCACATTCTAACATTTATCCCTATTCCCGTCTTCAGGGCTTCTTTGGAGAACGGTTTGCTTTCCCTCATGTTGCTGTAACTTTGAAATGCCTCCTTATACAATCTTGAATGCCTTCTGCTACCTTCTCTGGCCCCTCTTTCTACTTCGAGCCTCTAGTTCTTATTTTCTCATTGCCTTTTAATGGAATGGATCAGACTATGCACATATTCTAAATAAAATTCCTATGGGACTTGAAAGGAAGAGGGAAGTACATTTCTGCATGCTAGAATTTCAACAAGAGTGATTACAAATGAGATAAATTATTCTACCTTGAGGGTAGGACCTGACAGTATTTGTCTCTGTTTCTTCACCAGGTATCACAATATCTGTCATGTGATGTTGTGCTCAGTAAATATATATGGAATAAATTAACGGGTGAATGGCATTTTTTATTTGATAGTCTTAAAGCTTTTAAATCAGGGTAGTATTCACTAATTAGCACAGTGGCTGAAAGTATAAAAAAAACCTGAGGGTAAAAACTAAACAAACAAAAAACGTAGTCATCCATTTTTCCTATCTGCTAAATTTGGGTTGGCCAATGCCTTCCTCCTCACCACCACCTATAATAAGCTGACTGGAATGTTGTGTGTACAAGATGCTGAAGCTAATCCTGGCCGAGTGAGAACCAGTGCCTTGATTAATTACTGATTCCTGCCATGTGTACATGAGGGTAAAGTTGAGGCGCCTGTACGAAGTATCTGTTGACTTTTATCGATGTGGTAGGATGAATTATGTCCCCCCCAAAAACTACATGTTCCTAATCTCATGGTGTGAACCCATTGTAAATAGAACCTCTTCAAGATATTTTTAGTTAAGGTGTGGCCCAGTTGAATGAGTGTGGGCCTTAATCCTTATAAAGACTTGGAGTCCTTTATTAAGCAGTAGAAATTCAGACATAACCAGAGAAAGCCACAGGGGAGGAGCCAGAAGCTGGAAGTCATTAGAACCCAGAAAAGAAAGGAGAGCCAAGAACCCAAGCATTACTGACCAGCCAGCCTGCTACCAGCCGTGGGAGGAAGTAAGCCTTCTGGCCTCTGCAACCATGAGCCGATACATTCCTGTTGTTAAAGCCAAAACCAGTTTGTTGTATTAGTCAAAGAAGCCTGGAAACTAAGGCAATCTACAATTTATGTTGCCCTATGAATAAAAATTTTTATTTTTTACTAATCTATTAGAGGAGTTATCATTTCATGACATACTATCTGGAACTGGACCTTACTGGTATTTCTTAAGCTCACTGCTTGCTCTGCTTATGTCCTTTTACCCACAAGGAATGTGGTAATTTTTGCACCGATTCCAAAAATCCTATAAGATATCTCATCTTTAATATCTGATATGTGTGTTGTCAGTAGATGAGAATTATTGCAGTTCCTACCTTACTGAAGATACTTTCATTTCTGGTCCATTATTCCTGGCTCTGGCTTTGGGCAGGGTTTCTTTATTTTTATTTTTTAGTTTTTTTCAGTCCTGAAGCAAATTGATTTTCAAAAGTTTGAAGAGAAACTAGAACAGCTTTGGATGGGTTAGAAATGGGAAAAATGGCTCATTTCATGAATAAATATTTGCCGGGGGTTCTCCACTTTGCAGGCTCAAACAGGGCTTAAAAGGTAAAGATTGGCAGGGGGGAGGTGAGGAGGCTTTTAGGCAAAAGCAGCGTGTGTGCTGCAGCTCCGCACACAGAGAATGCAATTTTCCCTTTGTTACAAATGAAATCAGCCATAAGTAGCCCTTTGTAGGTGCCACTAAAGAGGGCCTGTGTAATGGAAAGAGCACAGGCTTTGAGCCAAAAATATCTGAATTTGGATCACTTACAAGAAATGTGAACTTGTGCAAGTCACTTAAGGTTTCAGAATGTCAATTTCCTCATCTGGAAACGAGGACCAATAAAGTGTAAAGTAACATATCCAGAGCTAAACATGTAAGAGGTGGTTGGGAGTAAAGCTTGGTTCTCTAAAATTTGCCATGAAGAAAAATTGGAATCTGATACAACATGACTAATTACTGGCTAATCAGAACTATTCCATTTCCGAAGGCCAGTTTGAAACAAACAGCGTTAAGCCTTTCACTTGGATAGATGTGTTTGCCATTCAAAACTTAACACTACTGCTATCACCACCTCCAATAGCAGTGGCCGAGCAGCCGCAGAATCGATGAGTAACATCCTGTGGCACAAATAGTCAGGGAGACGGGCCTTAGTCTTCTTACTAGATGGTCCAAGGAAAGCGTGATTGGTGCAGAAGGAACTTTTCACGTGTGTGCGTACACATACACATACAGAGTGAAAACATTGTGTTTCAGCACTGTTAGGCTGATCTAAAACTCTGGCTTAACTTTTGAAGAAGGGAACACATTTTAATAGAAGAGCAGTAGAAAATGTCGAGGTATGCAAAGATAGTATGATTTTCTTGCCAAAAGATAAAGATTGTAATTTGGTAGATTCTGGACTTAAAATGAGCATGGGTGTACGTGAAAAGAGGTTTTAAATATCCTGGACATAGTTTATTTAAATAGTTTATTGAAATAAATCATAGTTCCGTGATGTAATGATAATGAAAACAACAACCATTATAACCATATACAATAACAAACCCAACAACCACTAAAGATAGTATGTACTAAGTGCTTTTTAGTGTCAGCTGTATGGTAAACTCTTTAATAAGCCAATAAGAACCTATGTGTTGTGGTTGTAAAAAGAAAAAAACAAACAAACGAACAAACAAAAAACAAGTTCATAAATACTATTTGCCCATGGACACAATTCAGATGTGACTCCAGTGTTGGAAGCTAAGCGTTTCCTGGGGGAAAGCTATGGGCAGACATGATCTTAAAGATTTTTCTCTGTTATCTACTCCTTTGATTTACACATGAGAAAACTTACCCTGAGCCATTCATTTCAGCCCCCAGAATGACTCATGGTGATTTAGGGGCTTTTACTCACAAGTTGTATTATTCAGTTTCAGAACTGGGAAATGCTTCATTATAAATATCATATTTGAGCTAATTTCTATTGTCCTTAGCCTCAAATCTGTCTTTTACATAGGCAAGAAGTTCTCATTTTGACAGGTTAGCAGTCATATTTGCTTTTTAAGATATGAGTCTTGGTGAGGAGGCACTTTTCTTTAAAGTTGTTTGTTAGAAGCCTTTGAGGTAATTAGTCAATGAGAGTTCAACATTTTTAGACAGATATCGCATGGGTTCCATAGCTGTGTGCTCTTCATTTTAATGCCAGCTTCTCACATAATGCAGTTCAAAAGCCCAATGATTGCACATGCTGTTAGATTTTCTGGAAACTGATAACTGATATTTATACTGGATATCTGCATTCTAGACTTTTTTTTACATGTATTTGAATTGTTTGCTGAGTGAATTCCCTAGTGCTTAAAAAAAACAAAAAAACAAAATGGGTTTGTGCTTAAGAACAATTTAGCTGCTCAGACTCCTCTAACCTTTATGTCTCAACCAATGTCTATTAGGCCATAATGATGAACTGGTACCTTCTTGGCGAAACTACTAACAAATAAGTACTCATCCTCAAGACCGTTTCAATCTGGATCTTTGGTTGCTAACAAAATAAGACACTTTTAGTTGACCTGAGCAGAAATAGGTTCAGAGAATCAATGAAAGTTTCTTGAACCTAGCTCATCAGAGAGCACAGTTGGATCCTGAAACAGTGATGGTTTGATAACAATTCGGCCACTGGCTCCTCCAACACTCACTTCCAGACGGCTAGAATTCCCACCTGAACTCACCGGTGGTGGAGAATTCCCTAGACATCAGTAGAAGGCTGAAAAACTGTGCAGCCAAAAGGGAAAGAGAGAAAGGAAGGCAACGGATTCGCTATAAAATCCACCTGAATTATTCTTAAGCGGAACTACATACTATGGAAATGTTAACTATAGTTAGGGGGCACTGAGGCCCGCTTGTGCATATATTACCATAGAAACATTTGCAGGATGGTTTCCATCCCTGTTTTATGGATAAATAAATTAAGAGTCAGAGAGTTTAAGCAACCTCCCCAAGTTTGCACAGCCAATAGAACACTGAACAGGTTTTGAATGCAGTATCTCACTTGAGCATTCTCCCTCAGGAATTTTTAAGTCAAGATTTAAGCATAGGTTTGATAGTCACAGCCTTAGGAGAACAACCCAGAAAAGGAAGTACTTTTGTCAGGCACTGGAGTAGATGGACTCTCAATTCAGTAAAATAGATTTACATTAGTTCTAATCTGTATTCCTTAAAGGAACCTAGAGCTCTTTGGGCTCAGTCTCAAATCTCTTTGGCCTTGTAGTCCAGATAACTGCTGGAGTCCCTTCATTTTACTGTCATGCACTCACTGGAGCTGGATAGGGAAAAGGAATATAGACTTTAGGGAATTAGATGATATTGGCCAGATGTCCTTATTCTTCCATCTTCTAGCCTTGTTACCTTGAGGAAATCAGTCTTCCATAGCCTTATTACCTCCCCTTATAAACAGAAGTAAAAGGAAAGCCCTAAAAGGAAAGCTTCATAAGTGCAAGCCAGATCTATCTTTTCCATCATTGTTGAATACTAAATAAATGACTGGCTGACTGACTGACTGAAAGAATTATTAATTCATTTATTAATTCATTTATTTATAATCACACTACCTACTACATTGAGTGTTTTTGAAAATTTGCAAGTAATCAAACAGATGGTAGATATTTTTCCCATGCTACTGCATTCATGCTAGTCAATTCTTTTTTTATTTTTTTTATTTTTAGTCCACCTATTATTTTCACTGTTACTGCTCTTTACAAATCACTGACCATGTGGCAGCCCTATGCTTGACCTATTATATACAATAAAACCTCCCAAGGAAGATCATCTTTTTTTTCTTTATTAGAGAAGTTGTGCATTTGAAAAACAGTCATATGTAAAATACGGGATCCCCATATACACCCTATTATTAACACTTTGCATTGGTGTGGAACATTTGTTACAATGGATGATAGCACATTTTTATAATTATATTATTTGCTATAGTACATGGTTTAACTTAGGGTTCACTGTGTAGTGTAGTTCCATGGATTGTTTTTCAAATTTTTATTCTGTTACCTTATATACAATCTAACATTCCCCCTTTTAATCACATTGAGATATATATTTCACTGCTGTTAATTACATTCACAATTTTTTGTTGCCATCACTACCATCTATTACCAAAACATTTCCGTTATTCCGAATAGGAACCCTGTATATTTTATGCCTTAACTTCACATTCCCAAGGAAGATGCTCTTTGCCTCTATTTGACACACAGAGAAAATGAAGGACAGGACATTCATTTGCCTAGGAATCAGATGGAGCTTTAATATGAGTCCACTCTCTATGACCCTGGCGCTTTATTTTTTCTACTGCACCATCCCATGTCTGACAACAAAAGGCACAATAGCATTAAATCTATATTTTGCATTTTGGAGCAGCCATTTTCTTGGCAGGAGAATTTTCACTTTTGTTACAGGTTGTGTGTGTGTTTTGTTCGTTTGTTTCTTTGTTTTTAATGTCAATGACACTTTCTACCCAACCCAATAAACCATCATAGAACCTTGATGATCTAAAGGAAGACAAGAGATTTATAGCTCTTCTAGATTTTCTCTGGCTTCTCTGAGAATAAAAATAAATTTTTGTACCACACTTCAATATACTTGACATCTTTTATTATTCTCAGGTCATACCCATCTTTCTTCCTATAAAGAGAGTCATCCTACAAGCATTCATTCATTACTCTTAAGGTCATGTCAGAAAGAATCATAGACTTATTGTCAACACACTCAGTGTAAAAAATACAAAACTCTTTTCCCCCGAACCTTCCATATGTTCTTATCAGGAAATCAATGTGCTGATGGGGCATTGAGGCCTGGGAGACTTGGAGAAATTCAGTGTTCTTTGCCATCTGCCCAAGCAGATGGAATTGGGATTGAGAGCTCTCACTTTCATCTCAGATCTGCTAGGTATTATCATCTTGGATGTCATAAGTCCTAGAATTACTGCCCATGAAAAAGGTACCACTTAAGACATTCAAACAAACTGTGCAGAGAATACTTTGCTGTAATATAGCTTCTATATTTTCTATACTCTTTAATTTCCTGTGTGTTTTGCAAGTTTAAAAAAAAACAGGATATCTACAATTTTCTTTCGAGTCTGTTTTCAGACTTCCCAGAAACTGTGACATCAGCAACAACAGTGCACCATAATATACAATATTATTCAAAACTTTCAGAATTGGGCATCTTGGATTTCATGGTACTTTTTGTACCCTTTCCCACATGATTTCCTTATTTATGAGAGCCAGCTGCACCTTGCATTACCAGGTTTAGCAGAATGAAGGAGATGCTATTGTGTATCCAGACCCCTGACCCTGACACAGGTTGATATCCACTCCCTATTTATCTTATGGTAAGACTAGCCTGGTTCAGGGGGATGCCTGTGCTTGCTTAATCAAAAGCCCTGCCTTCTAATGGAAGGCTATTATAAACTCAGTATAAGCACTCATCCTTTTCCAGAGTTCTCTTTTATTGAAAGCCCGCACATATTTCCTTATTTCACTAATGCATTTCTTTATGTGTTCCTTCTATTCATAGCCTCTTGGGTTATAAATAAGTGTCAGGCCATTACTAGCTGCATTGGTCAAGTTACATACTTTCTCTAAACCTCATATTGTTTCGTTCAAAAAAGGACTAACAATACCCATACCATAAAACTTTTGTGATGATTCATATACACAAATTGCTTACTATATTCTAGGCATTTGGCTAGAGACTCACTGGATGATGAGTCTGAGAATGAGGCAAACGTGATAAGTCTAAGATAAGGTACATGAACTAAGGTCCCTTTAAAATATTCAAAATGGAAGCATTGGAATTATACCAGGTTCTTGCACCAAGGACATGGCTAAGTATCAAGTACTGGTAGAATATTTGGAAATCAATTTCCAAACTATAAATATGAGGGTTATTTAAACTACAACTGGAGACTGGCAAGTTGTAGGTCTTCTTTTCAGATCATCATTAGGAAATTATGTCTTTATTTATCTAGTCTTATGACATCATTTTTATGGAGCACACACTCTAGGTTTTTTAAACATCCTCTGGATGATTCCTCTGTATCACTCATGTGTCTTATTAGAACATGGGCTCTGTGGTGTGAAGAGGTGGCAGGAAGAGCTCCAGTGAATAACATGTGCATTATTCAGGACTCTAAATGGTTATACTTATATAATTATTTAAGCCCAAGAAACACCTTTTTGGCTTAAGCTAATGTGAATTGCATTTTCTTGGATCCAGCAGTTCATGCTTACAAGGGCTCATACAACTTTGTGCTCTTTTTCCCTATATATCTGCTCTGCTTTCATCTCTGAGTGGAAATTATTATGCAGATTGCTTCTTCTAAGCACTTGGGTATGAAGGTTGCTGGTCATTGTACAGACTTATTGGTTCCTTCAAATTTAAAGGAAAATTAGAAGCTTAAGTTCTTTTATCACCCAGCACCCATACATCATTCCACAGAAGGATTCTGATTACCATCCACAGACAACTCACATTGTTATGAGAGTAGTTTTAGGAACACTTCAGGAACCAGGACCCATTAAAACAATAGTATGAAACACACATGCACACACACACACATATACACACACACACTGCATTCTCAGAGAAAAGTTGATTTTTCTTGCCATTAGAAAGGGGGCGAGCATACTCTAGCTGTATAGTCAACTTCGGTATCACTGTTCCACCTTTTCACTGGCCCTGCCATCTCCACCAGGAATAATATAAGATGCTTATCCTCTTTTGCTCAAAACAAAGCCAGCAACAAAAGTAAATGCAGAAGTTCTATTCAGATAATATTAACTGATAGTGTATACTCTAAAATCTAGGATTTCCTTTCTGTGATTCTGCTTATTTGTTAGTGTTCTTTGATGCTCTGCCTAAAAGAGAAAGGAGGGTAAAGATATGGACATGGAGAGTGCTGTGGTTGCACTTAAGTAAAACTGGGTTTGAATCACTATTATGCCCTTAATCCAAGCTTGGTCTCACACTTTTGAGTTAGCCTTCATCATGTTTAAAACGGGCGTAAATACTTAAGCTGTAAGATTGTGATGAATAAGAGAAGGAAGGGAGAATATGACACATGAATAACTCAATAGCCAAATG
>JAQZBX010035786.1:0-24436 GCA_029593785.1 Cabassous unicinctus
GGTACAGTGTGCTTCTTGGACATGTAAGTTCATTTCTTTCATAAGAGTTGGGAAATTTTTAGCTATTATTTCCTCAAATACTCTTTCTGCCCGTTTTCCCTTCTCTTCTCCTTCTGTAACTCCCATCACACATATGTTGTTGTGTTTTGTGTTGTCATTCAACTCTCTGAGCCCCTGCTCAATTTTTTCCATTCTTTTCTCTCTGTGTTCTTTTCTCTCTTCAATTTTAGCTGTTCTGTCTTTGGTATCACTTATTCTTTCTTCTATCATTTTGAGTCTACTGTTGTATGCCTCAAATGTGTTTTTAATCTCACCTATTTTATCTTTCATTCCCATGAGCTCTTTTACTTTTCTGTTCAGGATTTCAAATTTTTCTTTGTGTTCACTCAATGTCTTCTTGATGTCATTTATCTCTTTATATTGTCTTTCAACTCATTAATTTGATTTTGGAAATTTGTATGCATCTCGCTCATTAGTTCTCTCAAATTCTGCATCTCCTCTGGGGCTTTGATGTATTCCTTTACTTGGGTCATGTCTTCTATTTTCTTAGTATGGCTTGTAATTTTTTGCTGATATCTAGGCATCTGATTAGGATGTAGTTTACTCAGATGCTCAATCTCTTTCTCTTTTGTAGGGATTTAGTGGCAGGAGGCTGTGGGTTACCACTGCTCTTTGATTTTTGGCTCAACCTGGATTGTTAGGATTGTCCGGCTGGTTGCTCAAAACTGGGCACTGGACCCAGTAATTGGTTGTAGAGTCACTTCCTAGGGCCTTGGGCAGGGAGGCTATAGAGGTCAGAAAAAAGCCTCTCCTACTTATTTTTAATTTTCTTGTGTGTACTTCCTTCGTCTGCCAGGAGATGGTGTTCTTCGGCAACTCTCAGTTCAATGCCTGGCTGGAGTGTATTTGTTGCAACACAGACCAGATCAATGTGATAGAGCTTCCTGTCTGGAGGCTAGGAGCCTTGTAATTCAAACTTTCTCAGAGAGGTTCTCCAGCCTTCTCTGGTACCCCCCTCCCTTTTCCTGGCTGAGAAATATTCCCACTACCCTCTGAGTCCTCAACAATCAGTCCCTGTTAGTAGAGGAGGAAATTGGGAGGGTTGTATATCTTTAGCCCCTTGCAGGCTCCAAGGCAAACAATGGCGCAGCCCCACCCGGTCTGGAAGGACTCTTAGGACACAGCAGACCAAATCTGTGGGTCAAAAGCTAAGTCAGCCTTAGGCTGTGTCCCTCTCTCTCCCCTTTCCTGGGGCATCTTCAACAATTAGTCCTGGCTAGAAGAGAGGGAGATTGTGAGGGTCAGATTTCTCCAGTCCTTCGCTGGTTCCCAGGGCAAACCACTGTGTGGTCTCATCTGGCCTGGAAGGGCTCATGGGACACAGCAGACCAAATTTGTGGGTCAGAAGCTGAGTCAGCCTTCGGCTGTGTGTCTCTCTCTCCTCTTTCCTGGGGTGGTAGATCCCTGGAGCCCCCTTTGTCTGTAGTCACAGGCCCAGAGGCCTGAGAATTCTAAAGTGTTTTTAGCATGGGGGAGGGTGCCAGCAGCAGCAGCTGCTGGTTTCAACTCATGGTTCTGTTATCACGATTTCCTTCCTTTGTCCTCTCTCCTCTGGGTGGTGTGCAGCATTCACCTGCTGTCCTAAACCCTAGAAGATCTTTTTTGGGGCTGTTTCAGCCTGTCCTCTAGCTATTTTTCTGGAGAAGAGATTCCCGTGTCTTACTAGTCCACCATCTTCCTGGAAGTCTCCATCAATTTTAATCCTTACTATTGTTTTCCTTGAGCTAGTGGAACTTGGCCAATGTCTTTATCCCATCCCTGTCCCTACAGAATGCTTGTCCTTAATTTCTTTGCTTCTAGAAAGATGCCATCCTTCCAGCTCTGACTCTGGTTTCCCTGCCCAAACACATTCCTGTGGAGATACTGGCCAGACAGTCTTTTTCTTTTTTGAGGCCAATGGGGTTCCCAGAGCAGTGATGCTGTAAACCTGGGCTCTGCATTGTGTGCTACACTCAGCTCATATGGCAGTTGATGCCAGGGGTGGGGTTTTGTGCTCTAGACAGATAGACAGGACGTGGTGATGGCACTACATGTCAGTATTTCCGACACCTCCGGGCCAGGTAGAAGGCCTTCCCTTCACTAACTCTACCACCACCTGCCCTGGGCAGGACTGCTCAGTGCAGTGAACGAGCACTCAGGCTCTGGAGTCAGTCTACTTGGGTTAATCCTGTTTCTGCCACTAGCAGCATGATCATGGGCAAGTTACTTCACCTTTCTGTGCCTCTGTTTCTTGATATTTAAATTAAGGTTTATAATATAGTATATATCTCACAGAGTTGTGGAGATGAGATGAGATGATGTACTTTTCAGAGTGTCTAGCAGATGGCAAGCACTCAATTAATATTAGCTTATAATAGTATAAATTGTTAATAGTATAAATTGGGGAGAGAGGATTCCCTTCTCGAACTTCCATTCCTAACTGTAACGAATAACAGAGAACGCAGCTTCCTACCTCTGGTCTCCACTAGAACCTTCTTTTTGGGCTTTCCCAGGCCTTACCTTTATGGATGAGCTACAACCAGTTCCCACCGGGACAGTAGTCAGTAGAGCCCCTTCTAGCCCATGCTGTGCTGTGGTGGTCCTCCAGTTGACCTCTAAAGTCCCTGGCCCCACTGCAGGAACACAAGCTGCAAAGCAGCAGGATGGGCATTTCTGAAGTTCATGGAGCCCTCTAGGTACAAAAGACCAAAGGCTCACCCTCTCAGTTGGCATAGCAGCAATTTCCTTGGCCCAGCGAATGGCACACCCTTCCAAGCTACAGAGCTGTCAGGCCTCCTAGCCCTCCCCATCCCCACTGCAGCCTTGGGACCTTGTAGAACACAAGGAAAGAATGCCACAAACATGACTCCTGGCACTCTCCTATCCTTTAGCGTTACCTTTGCCTTTGCTGGTCCTTGCATGCTCGGGGACATGGAAGTTCTAGGGGAAGTTAGAAGGGAAGACATCGTGTCCTTTGTTCATGAACAAATTGCACTGGAACCCTTTGAACTCTTGTGTCAGTGGGAATCCCTTTCACTGAGGATTACCAGAGCCCTGGCATGTAGTGAAACTGTTGGAAGTTGAAGAAAAGGCTGAAATAATCTCTCTGAATTTTCAAATGAAAAGATCTTAGAAATTATCTAATGCTGCTTCTGTGATGTGTCAGTCTGAAATTATTTTATGGATCCCAAAAAGACAAAGATTGTTTGTGGGCTGCCCCACTCCTGTGAGTGTGAGACCTTTTTCAAATTGTACTACCTCAGTGAGGCGTGACTCAGGTTGAGTCTCCGCCCTCTTGCTGGGTCTGCTGAAAAACGGAGACACATAAGAGAAGAGAGCTCTGTCATTTTTGGTCCTGCCATGTGACAGAAAGGAGAGGCTCAAGGAGCTGAGGCCCCGGGGAGAGATGAGCCATTTGCCTGATAGCTTACAGTTGAAATCAGGAAGAAAGCAGAGTAGCCGAGCCTGAGAAAGGAACCTCTAGGGTAAGGCAGAGACCAGGTAGCGATCACCCACCATCTTCTTCAACGTGTGGCAGCTGACTTTGGTGAGAAAGCACCTCTTATGGTGCCTTGATTTGGACTTTTCACAGCCTTGGGACTGTAAGCTTTTACCCCAAATAAATACCCTTTATAAAAGCCAACACATTTCTAGTACTTTGCATTGGTACCCCTTTTGGCAAACTAATATATATGGTTTATAGATCTTGAAATACAGTTATTCATTTATTTGTTTCTTCATTCATTTATGCATTCATGAAACACTTATTGAGCATCACTAGGTGTGTGTTTTTAAAACGGCAGGACAGATTTGTGAATAGGACAGGGAATCACTTTAGTGAGCCACAGCCAACATCTTTTTTAACAGAATAGAACAGAATATATCATAGTGTCTCACACATAGTAAGGAAAACTATAATCTCATGTAATTTTTGTTTTATATACATATAATGGGGGGGTTAATGAAAACTGTGTTTTTCATCCTGGTTTGTTTTGTTTCTTGGTCAAAAAGATTTGAAAACCACTACACTTTGTGCTGTTCAGAAGAATAAAATGGGGAACTTGTTAAATATGGTGATTCCAGGGCCATGCTCCCAAAGATTCTTCAGATCCATCCCTAGAATCTGCATTTTAACAAGCCCCTGCGACTCTGAGGCATAAGTCCCAACTACCCTGAGAAACAGGTCAGGTGCTGAGCCAGGCCCGGGATCCAGAAGGAGCCAGAAGGAGCCAGGTATGCCCTTCTTCATAGCGTGCTGGGGAATGCAGAGCCCTTGGCAGTGCAGTGGGGGGCAAGAGGAAGGAGGAATTGGCTTTGCCTGGGAAGGGTCCGGGAAGTCTTCCCAAAACTCTTGAGCTGGACTTTGAAGGATGGGTTAGAGTTTGCCAAGCAGAGAAGAGGAGGGAGGGAGCCTTGTAGTGCCAGGAATTTCTCACCCTATGCCTTGGTCCTTGCTCACCCCCCCTCGCGGCGGTGAGGCCTGTTGCTCTGCCTTTCTCTGGATAGCGAGGAGGCCTCACAGCCCTGGCCCCCCTCTGCACTTGCACATTGCCACGGGGATTCTGGCTTCTGCCGTGGCCCACTGTGGAGCTCCTGGATCCCCTGCCCTCTCAGGTCACACCACCTGGCTAGGGGACAAGGGGCCTTTTCTTTCCAAAGTCCCCATCAAACACTCATGCCTTTCCTTGCAGCTGTCTAGCTCGGCCGCCAGAACACAGAGGTAATTCACAGGAGATGAGGAGAGGCGTTTTTTCAGAGTTCAGAGAAGGGAAAACATTTGAATGAGGTTTCAATAAAAACACACCTCCCCTTTCTTTTCCAGCAGCCACATTGAGCATATCGGGGAGGACCTCTCCTCTCTTCAGAAGGCTCTGGCACGTGGTTGTGAAGCCAAGTTTCTGGAAAGAAATTCCCTTTAGAGTTCCTGGAATGCAGTGTTATTCCGCACGTGGATTCTCCTGGCCAGGGTGGACTGGGGCCTGTCCTGCTTCACACCCCAACAGGGTGTTCTTTGAACCAGCATGAACACCTCTGGCACATCTAAATGGGGTTAGGGGGTTAAAACACAAACGAAATGATAAGTGGGGGATAAAACTATAAAGACATACTTTGCACACTCGTATGCCGTTACATTCGAGAACAGTAAAACAAATCATGTTCCTGTACATACATAAAATAAAAATCTTGCACTCAGGATAAAAAGTTTCAGAAATCTGCTAGGGGCTGGGCCTGATCAGGTGAAAGTGCCTCCACCGCCGACTCTGCTTCTCAGCCTTGCAGAGACAGAAGCTTGATGTTGCTGGAACCGAGGTGGGCTCAGCCTGGCGGGGAGGGGGCAGAGGTGCGATGCCTCCAGGAGGGCTGCACGGGGATCCCAACTCTGCAGCCAAGTGTCTTCATTTGTGGAGAAGCGTGTGATGGGATGTATATTAGTTTCCTAGGGCTTTCCTCACCAAGTGCCACACACTGGGTGACTTAAAACAACAGAAATATATTTGCTCACACTTCTGGAGGCCCAAAGTTTAAGTCAAGGTGTCAGCAGGCTGTGCGCCCTCTAAACCTGTAGGAGAGGAGGACCCTTCCTCACCTCTTCTGGTTTCTGGTGGTGGCTGGCAATCCCTGGGTCCCCTGGCTTGTAGCTCCATCACCCCAGCCTCTGCCTCCGTCTTCACGTGGACTTTTCCCCTGTGTGTCTGTCTCTGTGACTCTTCTCCTCTTCCTATAAGAAAACCCAATCAGATGGGACTAGGGACCTGCCCTGCTCCCTATGACCTCATCTTAACTAGTTACGTCTGCAACGACCTTATTTCTAAATAAGTGCATATTCTGAGGTAGTAGGGATTAGGATACCTTTTTGGGGGACAATTTCTTCCATGGTCAGGAGGGAGGATGAGTGATGGCAGAGGCCCTTTGTACAAAGATGGCACCATCTTTTTACCAGGAGCAGTGGGCTTGCTGTGGAGCCTGGCACACTCCTGCGCCCTGCAGCTTGGCAGACATGTCCCTGTCATTAGGAGAGTCCGAAGGAGAAGCCCAATCGGGGGAGTGAGCCAGGGAACCCTCGAGCCTACTGCCTCCATCTCGCTCCAAAGACCCAGCTGCACAGCTGCCCAGCTGCTTGTGGCTGTGAAGTGTGCGGGCACACTAAGGCAGTGCTGGGGGGATAGCCCTGAAATCTAGCCCTGGGGTGCCCCTCTTCCTGGACCCAGGCACAGCATTCTCCTGTAATGCATTCTTTCACTTAGTTAGGACCCAGCCGTAGTTTCATTCCAGTTGCACTAAGAGTCTTTCAGCAACTTTAGTGGACTTGGGGGCTTCCCAAGTCCTCTTCAGCCATGTGTTTCCAGGCCGTGAATCTGCTCCTTGGGTGGGTAAGTTACCCTCATGAATTAGGTGTTGATTCCTTTTCTTAAAAGGTGAGTGTATTTCCAGGTTTTAAAACAGCCTAATTGTTGCCCTCTGTCTCCTTAATAACAGAAGGCAGGGGTCACAGCTTTGGAGTTTCTGCCGTGTGCTAGCTCTGTGACCTTGAGGAAGTTCCTAAACTTCTCTCTGCCCCATTTGTGAAGCAGGGATAGCCGGGCCTCTCTCACAGAGCTGCTGTGAGCATTATACAGACATGCATTCTATCATCATACGGCACAGGGCAAGAGTTCAATACATGATAGCTGCATTAATCTCAAGAAGTGGAAAATATGGAGAGACCAGCAGCTGAGAAAAATAGAGAAAATAGTTGGAGTTCCATTGCTGTCTGAGTCACTCTACTCAGAAATCCAGTTTTTTGAAGACGTTTATGGGTCCCTTAAAATGCCTGAACCAAATGCAGTGTTCTGGGTGCAGCTTGTCTCACCATCAGTTGCTGAACAGAATTGCCCCTTCCTTCATTCTGGTTCTCTCCCTTGGCAGCTCGGCCGCTCCGACCTTGTGGGTGTGCACAATGCCCTGTCCCTTCTCAGTGTTAAGAAACACTCCAGAGACTTTTATATACAAGCCACAGTGCCTCCAGGTTGTGTTTGGGCAGCCAGACCTCTGCTGTGTGTTGAATTCTTAGGAAGCAGCTACCGAGATGGAGTTTGGGGGCGCAAACGTGTTTATTAAGGAAGAGAAGAGAGGATGTGGTATTCAGTGGAGGAAGAAATTGAACTGTGTGACCCAGCAAATCCTTGGCTAGCCTTGTGGGAAGCTTTGGAACAAGTCTTCCTGTCAGCATGTCCAGCATTGGGCCAAAGCGGCCAGGTCTTTATAGCTCCTCCTTGTCCATTCCCCCGGAGGGTGGCTCTCTGCAGCTGAGGCAGGGCCTGAGGGAGCTGAGACAGAGGGTGTCTGCTGACCGGACTCCCTGCAGCTACACAGAAAGAGCTTCCTTGGAGGAGGAAATGGGCGGTGCCTCCCCATGTGTACCACGACCTTTGAATCCAGGGCAGCACCTACAAATCTCCTCTTACATTTCAGGCAACTGGAGAGACTTATTCTGTGGGCAGACATACGAAAGAGAGGCCTTTCCTACTGTGGCTTCCCTCATGGGCCAGCTTATGGAAACACGTGTTTATGCATGCTCTCTCAACTTTGTCTCATCAACCCTTACTTTTTGAGCTTCTGCCCTCCATCCAACTGAAATTGCTCTAGTCTAGGTGAGGGATCTCTGTGTTACCAAATTCATGACATTTTCTTTGGTCTTCATTCAATTCTTTGTCTTGGTCAGCATGGTTGGCCCCTCACTTCTCCTTGAAGGACTTTATTTCCTTGGCTTCCTTGACATCACATGGTTTCTCTCTTACCTTTTCCTATATCTTAGTGTTGGAATTCCTCAGAATTTAGCCCTGAGCCTAGCCTTCTCTTCTCCAATCCTATGCTGTCCTATCCTATCTACCCTTCTTCTCTCCTCCCATCCCCTCTTCTGCCCCAAAGCTAGTTCTTTGAGAAGATAAATAAAATTAATAAACCTCTAGTCAGGCTGATCTGGGGAAAAAGACAGAAAATACCAATTACCAATATTGGGAATGAGAGTTTTAACATCACTACAGATTATACAGCTATTAAAAGGATAATAAGGGAGGACTTCCAGGAAGATGGAGGACAAGAGAGACACAAGACTCACTTCTCACCCAGAAAAATAGCTAGAAGACAGGAAGAAACAGCCTGGGAGAAATGTTCCAGGGCTCAAAACACCAGGGGAAGGCTGCACACCACTCAGAAGAGAGGGGCAAAGGCAAAGAATCTCAACGGGAAAATTCTGTGAATAAAAGCTGCAGCTGTCAGAGCCCATCCCCCCACCCTTAGAGCAGACAGCTTTGAGTTCTCTGGCTTCTGGCTGGTGGCTATGGACAGAAGGGGGCCTCAGGGATCCATTGTCCCAGGAAAGGGGAGAGAGAGAGAGAGGGAGAGAGAGAGAGAAAAGGGGAGAGAGAGGGAGAGAGAGAGAGAGAGAAAGAGAGAGAGAGAGACAGACAGACAGATAAAGCCTAAGGCTGATTCAGCTTTTGGCCAACACATTTAGTCTGCTGTGTCCCACGAGCCCTTCCAGGCCAGGTGGGGCTGTGCCGTTGTTTGCCCTGGGAGCCAGCAGGGGAATAAAGAGATCCGACCTTCTCAAGCACCCTCCCTACTGACCAGGACTGGTTGTTGAGGATGCAGAGGAGAGTGGAATTATTTCCTAACCTGGAAAAGGGAGGGGGCTGCTGGCAAAGGTTGGAGAATAGCTTCTGAGAAAGTATGATTTACAAGGCTTTGAATATCCTTGAGGCAGGATCCTTTGTCACATTGTTCCAGCGGGGTTACAGTGAACACAAACTGACCAGGGATTGAACTGAGGGGTCTGTTGAGGAGCGCCATCTGCTGGTAGACCAAGGAAGTACAGGCAAGGAAAATAAAAGTAATTGAATAAAAGAGGCTTTTTTGGGGCCTTTACAGCCTTTCTCCCCAGGCCCTTAGAAGTAGGTCTGCAACCCATTACTGGGTCCATGGCCCGGGTTTGAGCAACCAAACAGTTGCTCAAATCCTAAAGAGCTAGAACAGGTTGAAGCAAGAATCAAAGAATGAGAGTAACACATAGCCTCCCACCACTAAATCCCTATGCAAGAGAGAGAATTTGAGCATCAGAGTAAACTCACTATTATAATCAGATGCCTGGACATCAGCAAAAAATTCCAAGCCATACTAAGAAAAAGGAAGATATGGCTCAAGCAAAGGAATATATCAAAGCCCCAGATGAGACACAGGATTTGAGATAATCAACGAGGTTCATACAAATATCCTGAATCAAAGCAATGAGTTGAAAGACAATATGGCTAAAGAGATAAAGGACATCAAGAAAACACTAGGCAAGCACAAAGAATTTGAAAATCTGAATAGAAAAATAACAGCTTATTGGATTGAAAGACACAATAGGTGAGATAAAAAAATACATTAGAGGCATACAACAGCAGACTCAAAATGATAGAAAAAGAATAAGTGATGCAGAAGATAGAATGGCTGAAATTAAAGAGAGAGAAAAGAATGGAAAAAATTGAGCAGGGGCTCGGGGAGTTGAATGATAACATGAAGGGCAAAAATACATATGTCATGGGAGTTCCAGAAGGAGAAGAGAAGGGAAAAGAGGCAGATAGAGTATTTGAGGAAATAACTGAAAATTTCCCAACTCTCATGAAAGAAATGAATTTACATGTCCAAGAAGTGCAGCATGCCCCAATCAGAATAAATCTGAATAGACCTACTACAAGGCACATAGTACTCAGGATGTCAAATGCCAAACATAAAGAGAAAATTCTGAAAGCAGCAAGGAGAAGCAAACCACCACATACAAGGGATGCCCAGTAAGACTTAGTGTGGATTTCTCATCAGAAATCATGTCGGCAAGAATCCAGTGGTATGACATAGTTAAGGTGCTAAAGGAAAAAAACCTGCCAGGCAAGAATTCTGTATCCAGAGTTCAAAAGTAAGGGAGAGTTCAAAATTTTCACAAATAAACAGGAATTGAGAGAGTTGGTCAATAAGAGCCCTGCCCTTCAAGAAATAGTAAAGGGAGTTTTGCAGGTTGAAAGGAGAAAACAGGAGAGAGAGGGGGTTGGAGGATAGTGTAGAAAGGAGGATTATTAGTAAGAGTAACTAAAAGGATAAAAAGGGAAATAAAAACAAAATATGACATATAAAAACCTAAGGAAAAAATGGCTAAAGTGAGTAGTGCCTTGACAGTAGTAATGTTGAATGTTAATGGATTAAACTCTCCAATCAAAAGACACAGATTGGCAGAATGGATGAGGAAATATGACCCATCTCTATGCTGTCTACAAGAAACTCACCTTAGACCCAGGGATGCAAGAAGGTTGCAAGTGAAAGATTGTAAAATGATTTTACATGCAAACAATAACCAAAAAAGGGCAGGAGTAGCTATACTTAATATCAAACAAAATAGACTTTGAATGCAAACCTGTTGTAAGAGACAAAGAAGGACACTATATAGTAATAAAAATGGTACTCTTTCAAGAAGAAAGAGCAGTCATGAATATTTGTGCACCTAACCAGGGTGCCCCAAAATACATGAGGCAAACACTGGCAAAATTAAGGGGAAATAGACGTCTCTACAGTCACAGTAGGGGACTTTAATACACCATTATTACCATTAGACAGAACATCTCAACAGAGGGTTAATAAAGAAACAAAGACCTTGAATAATATGTTAGAGGATCTAGACCTGATAGACATACACAGAACATTACACCCAAATACAGCAGGATATACATTCTTCTCAAGTGCACATGGATCATTCTTCAGGATAGACCACATGCTAGGTCATAGAACAAGTCTCGTCAAATTTAGAAAGATTAAAATTATACAAAGCAATTTCTCTGACCACAATGGAATGAAGCCGGAAATTAATAAGGAGCAGAGACCCAAAATAGGCACAAATAATAATTCTGATTATTTAAGAATATGTTGTTTAACATATTCAACATATTCTTAAATAATCAGTGGGTAAAGGAGGAAATTGGAAAAGAAATCAATAACTACCTCGAACTGAATGAAAATGAGAACGTAACATAATGAAACTTATGGGATGCAGCAAAAGTAGTGCTGAGAGAGAAACTGATAGCCCTAAATGCCTATATTGAAAAAGAAGAAAGAGCCAAAATCAAAGACTTAACTGCACACCTGGAGGAACTAGTAAAAGAACATTAAACTCACCCCAAAACAAGCAGAAGGAAGGAAATAACAAAGATTAGAGCAGAACTAAATGAAATTGAGAATTAAAAAACAAACAAACAAAAAAAAAACTAGAAAAAGTTAACAAAACCAAAAGCTGGTTCTTTGAGAAGATTAATAAAATTGGCAAACCCTTAGCTATACTAACAAAGAATAAAGGGAGAAGATGCAAATAAATAAAATAAAAAATGAGAGAGGGGATATCACCACTGATCCCACAGAAATAAAGAGTATCATAAGAGGATACTTTGAAAAATTGTATGCCAACAAGATGGATAACTTCGATGAAATGGACAAATTTCTAGGAACACACAAGCAACCTACGTTGACAAAGAAATAGAAAAACTCAACAGACAAGTCACAAATAGTGAGATTGAATTAGTCATCAAAAACCTCTCAACCAAGAAAAGCCCAGGACCACTGGGCTTCACTGGTGAATTCTACCAATCATTCTGGAAAGAATTAACACCAATCCTGCTTAAACTCTTCCAAAAAATAGAAGTGGAGGGAACATTACCTAACTCATTCTATCATGCCCACATCACCCTAATACCAAAACCACACACACAAAAAAGAAAACTACAGACCAATCTCTCTAATGAACTTAGATGCAAAAAATCCTCAACAAAATGCTTTCTAATCATACTTAACAACACTTCAAATGAATTCTACACCATGATCAAGTGAGTTTTATCCCAGGTATGCAAGCATCGTTCAACATAAGAAAATCAATCAATATAATACACCATGTTAACAGATCAAAAGAAAAATATCGCACGATCATCTCTATTGATGTAGAAAAAGGATCTGACAAGATACAGCATCCTTTCTTCATAAATCACTTTGAAATATAGGAATACAAGGAATCTTCCTCAACATGGTAAAGAGTATATGTGAAAAACCTACAGCTAACATTATACTCAATGGTGAAAGTCTAAAGGCTTTCCCTCTAAGACCTGTAATAAGACAGGGATGCCCACTGTCACCACTGATATTTAACATTGTATTAGAAGTACTTGCTCTTGCACTTAGGCAAGAAAAGGAAATAAAAGGATTCCAAATTGGAAAGGAAGAAGCAAAACTTTCACTATTTGCAGATGGCATGATCCTATACATAGAAAGCCCTGAAAAATCTATAACAAAGCTTCTAGAGCTGATAAACAAGTTCAATAAAGTGGCAAGATATAAGATCAACATGCAAAAATCAGTTGCATTTTTGTACACTAATGAGCAATCTGAGGGGGAAATCAAGAAAACATTCCATTTTCAATAGCAATTAAAAGAATAAAGTATCTAAGAATAAACTTAACTAAGGATGTAAAGGACTTAGTGCACAGAAAACTGCACAACATTGCTAAAGGAAATCAAAGAGGACCTAAATAAATGGAAAACTATTCCATGTTCATGGATTAGACGACTAAATATTATTAAGATGTCTGTCTTACCCAAATTGATTTAGAGATTCAACACAATCCCAATAAAAGTTACAACAGCATTTTTTGCTGAACTGGAAAAGCCAATTATGAAATTTATTTGGAAGGTCAAGGGGCCCTGAATAGCCAAAAACCTACAAAATTGGAGGAATCATGCTACCTGACTTTAAGGCATACTACAAAGCTACAGTGGTCAAAGCTGCATGGTCAGGAAGTGGAGGTAGCTCAAGCGATTGGGCTCCCCCTACCACATGGGAGGTTCCTGGTTCGGTTCCCAGTGCCTCCTAAAGAAGACAGCATGCTGGCGTGATAGACAGGTGCTGCAAGCTGATGCCACAAGATGATGCAACAAGAGATACAAGAAGAAAAACATAATGAGAGACACAACAAAGCAGGGAATGGAGGTGGCTCAAGCAATTAGGCGCCTCCCTCCCACATCAGAGGACGCAAGTTTGGCTCCTGGTGCCTCCTAAAGAGACAAGGAAGATGAACAGACACAGCAAGTGCAAACAACAAGGGAGTGGGGAGAAATAAATAAAATAAATCTTTAAAAAAATCCCTGCATGGTATAGGCACAAAGATAGACATACTGACCAATGGAACCTAATAGAGAGTTCTGATATAGACCACACATATGCAGCCAACTGACATTCAACAAGGCCACCCAGCCCACTCAGCTGGGACAGAATGGCCTCTTCAACAAATGGAGCTGGAAGAGCTGAATAGCCATAGCAAAAGAATGAGAAAGGATCACCATCTCTTGCCCTATACAAAAATTAACTCAAGATGGATCAGACACCTAAATATAAGAGCCAAGATCATAAAGCTCCTAGATGATAATATAGGGCAGCATCTAAGAGATCTTGTAGTAAGAAATGGTTTCATAAAATTTACACCCAAAATTCGAGGAATGAAAGAAAAAATAGATATGGGATCTCCTCAAAATTAAAAACTTTTGTGCTTCAAAAGAATTCATCTAGACAATGAAAAGGCAGCCTACTCAATGGGAGAAAATATTTGGGAGCCACTTATCTGATAAGGGTCTAATATCCAGCATATACAAAAAAATCTTATATCTTGAAAATAAAAAGATAACCCATTTTTAAAAATGGGCAAGAGATTTGAATAGACACTTTTCCAAAGAGGAATTACAAATGGCTAAAAAGCCCATGAAAAGATGCTCAACATCACTAACTGTTAGGGAAATGCAAATAAAAACTACAATAAGATATCATCTTACACCTATTAGACTGGCTGCTATTAAAAAAAAAAAATAGAAAACTACCAATGTTGGAGAGGATATGGAGGAATGGGAACCCTCATCCACTGCTGGTGGGAATGTAGAATGGTGCATCCACTTTGGAGGATGGTTTGGCAGTTCCTCAGGAAGCTAACTATAGAATTGCTATATGATCCAGCAGTCCCACTACTAGCTATATACCCAGAAGAATTGAGAGCAAGGACACGGACGAATATATGCATACCAATGTTCATAGTGGCATTATTCACTATTGCCAAAAGTTGGAAGCAACCCAAGTGTCCATCAATGGATGAATGGATAAAATGTGGTATATACATATGATGGAATATTACTCAGCTGTAAGAAAGAATGAAGTATTGACACATGCTACAATATGGATTAATCTTGAAGGCCTTATATTGAGTCACATAAGCTAGTCACTTAAAGGACAGATATTGCATGACCTCACTGATATGAACTAAGGATATTGAGCAGACTCACAGATATTGAGTCTGGAAGATAGGTTACCAGGAGATAGAAAAGTTGTAGAGAGTTGTGAGCCTATGCTCAATTTGGGCAGAACCTATGATAAGGTGGATGGGGGTGGCTTGGAATGTGGATGTGGGTGATGGTGGTGCAGGGATGTGAGTGGGGTCGACGGTGCTGTAGAGTGAGGGTGAGTGGGGGAGTGGATTGGGCTATCCATGGAACTGGGGGAAGGGCTGGAGGAGGAACAGGTAAACTCTTGGGAAGCAGAGGTTTGTGGTTGAGAATACAATTGTGGGAATGTTCTTTAGGCAAATATGGCAGGGCAGGGTCACTGGTGCAGGGTGTCAATGGTGGAAGGATGTGTGGGGAAGGGTGCACCTGGGGCATGCTTCTGTGGAGTATAAATGTGTTCATGTGGCCATAGGGTATTATCTCAGTGGGTGGAGACCCACACAATAAACAACAAAATATTAAACTCTCATCCTGGGGCATCCTGCAATGTTCTCAGATAGAGGGGAAAGAATCTCTAGAGTACATAGGCAGTGCCTAATAAAAGAAGACAGACCAATATACCAAGCCCTCAATATTAATGCATTAACATATGAACCTTATTTTGTAAAATTGAAACTTAGCCTAATAATAATTATTGTCTAAGAGTTACTGCCTTAAAACTTCCTTGTTACTCAAATGTGCCCTCTCTCTAAGCCAAACTCAGCAAATAATCTCACTACCTTCCCCTCCCCGCCCCCCAGCATGGGAAATGACTCCCTTGGATGAGCCTTCCTGGCACCAAGGAATTAATACCAAGCACCAACCTGTGATGCATTTGGAAAAAGACCTTGACTCAAAGGGGAACATTAAATACAAAAGAGTTTTCACAGCTAAGAGATTTCAAAATGAGTCAGGAGATCATTCAGGAGGTTATACTTGTGCATGTCTCAGGCAGATTTTCCTAAGTGCCGCAGTAAACAATGCATCAACTAGGGGTGCTCCTAAGGCTCTAGAGCCATCCGGACACTATAGGGAAGACACACAATCCCTTGAAATCAGCACCCTGTCAGTGGGCCTTATCTTGGAATATATGACAACCTATTTCCCCAATGTAACAGAGTTAGACTCATTTCCCTACACATGATTCTTCTACTGCTTTTATTTGTGCCTATAATTAGCACTATACTCATTATATATATGTCTCAGAGACTTAAATCTTTGTTCTGTTCATATGGCAGTTGAACCCTGAATCTCAGCAGAGTTGTGGCCAACACCTACTCTCCAGTTCATCAGACTCACCAAGGACAATGAACAAAATGATGATGATCAACAACCTTCATCCCCCCAAACAGAGAGTATCTACAACTGCAAACAAAAGATTTCCTTCCATCTGCCCCATAAGATCTAAGCCCCCTCTCAATCTGAAGTGGAGCAGGCATCACCAGCCCCAAATCCTCAAGGCGGAGGAATGAACATACATAAGGAGGAAATGCAACCATGGTCAAAGTAAACTTATTCATATTGTAGTAACAGAAGAACATGTAACATTGTTATAAATATTGTGGTTACCAGAGGTTCTGAGTGGAGAGGGAGGGAATAAGAGGTGGAACATAGGACATTGGAAATAAGTATAAACCACAATGTAAACTATAGACCTTGTTCAATAGCAATGCCTCAGTATTTCTTCATCAATCATAACCAATGTACCACACTATTGTAAGATGTTATGGGAAGATGTGGTAGGGGGAGCTGGTGGGGCATATGGGAATCTCTTATACTTTTTATGTAACTTTTCTGTAATCTATAACCTCTTAAAACATATTTATTATATGAAAAAGGGGATCAAAGACCTAAATATAAAAGCCAGGACCATAAAACTCCTAGAAGAAAATATAGGAAAGGATCTTTAAGAATTTTTCATAGGAGGTGGTTTCTTTAACCTTACACCAAAGCACAAGCAAAGAAAGAAAAAAAATAGATAAATGGGACCTCCTCAAATTTCAGAATGTTTATGCTTCAAAGGACTTTGTCAAGTATATGAAAGGCAGCCCACTTGATAGGAGAAAGTATTTGGAAACCACATATCAGATAAGGGTTTCATATCCATAATATATAAAGAGATCCTACAACTTAATGGTAAGAAGACAACACAATTTAAAAATGGGCAAGAACCTTGACAATCAAAAGATGTAGGCTGACAGAATGGGTAAAAAACATGAGCCATCCATATGCAGTCTACAAGAGACTCACCTTAGATCCAGGAATATAAATCAACTGAAACTAAAAGGTTGGAAAAAGATATTCCATGCAAACAGTAACCAAAAAAGAGCAGGGGCAGCTATACTAATATTGGACAAAACAGACTTTAGATGCACAAAATTTATAAGAGTTGCAGAAGGCCATTATATATTAATAGAAGGGACAATCTACCAGGAAGAAATAACAGTAATAAATATCTATGCACCTAACCAGGGTTCCCCAAAATGCATGAGGCAAATTCTGGCAAAACTGAAGGGAGAAATAGACATCTCTACAGTAATAGTTGGAGACTTCAACACACCGCTCACATATTAGATAGAACAACTAGACAGAAGATCAACAAGGAAACAGAGAACTTGAGCTAGACCTGACAGTCGGTGGGCCAAAGAGGAAACTGTAAGCAAAACTAGTAAATATCTTGAGATGAATGAAAATGAGAATACAACTCATCAAAACTTATGGGATACAGCAAAGGCAGTGCTGAGACAGAAATTTATAGCCCTAAATGCCTATATTAGAAAAGAAAGAACTAAAATCAAAGACTGTACTGAACACCTGGAGGAACTAGGAAAAGAAAAGCAAACCACTCCCAAAGCAAATGGAAAGAGAGGAATAATAAAGATTAGAGCAGAAATAAATGAAATTGAGAATAACAACAACAAAAAAAAACAACCGAAAAAATCAACAAAACCAAAAGCTGGTTCTTTAAGTATTTTAATAAAATTAACAAACCCTTAGATAGACTAACAAAGAAAAAAAAGAGGGAAGATGCAAATAAATAAAATCAGAAATGAAGGGAGGGATGTTATGACTGACCCCACAGAAATAAAAAATATCATAAGAGGATATTACAAAAAACTGTATGCCAACAATTAGACAACCTAGATAAAACGGACAATTCCTAGAAACTCACAAACAACCTAATTGACTCTACAAGAAATGCAGGAACTCAACAAAGCAATCACATTTAAAAAGATTGAATCAGTCATCAAATCTCCCAACACAGAAAAGTCCAGGACCAGATGGCTTCACAGGTGAATTCTACCAAGCATTTTGAGAAGAATTAACACCAATCCTGTTTAAACCCTTCCAAAAAATTGAAAAGGAGAAAAAATTACCCAATACATTTTACAAAGCCAGCATCATCACCCTAATACCAAAGCCCAATAAAGATATTATAAGAAAAGAAAATGACAGACCAATCTAATGAACATAGATACAAAAATTCTCAACAAAATACTTGCAAATAGAATCTAACAGCATATCAAAAGAATTATACACCATGACCAAGTGGAATTTATTGTTGGTATGCAACACAATAAAATCAATTACTGTAATACAGCACCATAACAGTTTGAAGAACAAAAACCACATGATCATCTTGATCAATGCACAAAAGGCATTTGACAAAATCCAGCAAGCTTTCTTGATAAAAACACTTCAAAAGATAGGATAAATGGAATAATATATCCATATAATATATGGAAACCCACAGCCAACATTGTACTCAATGGGAAATGTTTGAAAGCTTTCCCTCTAAGATCTGGAACAAGGCAAGGATGCCCACTGTCACCACTGTTATTCAATATTGTACTAGAAGTTCTAGCTAGAGCAATTAGACCAGAAAAGAAAATTAAAGTCATCCAGATAGGAAAAGAGGAAGTAAAACTCTAATTGCAGATGACATGATCCTGTATTTAGAAAATTTTGAAATGTGCACAACAAAGCTGCTTGAGCTAATAAATGAGTTCAGCAAAGTGACAGGATACAAGATCAACACGCAAAAATCAGTAATGTTTCTGTATGCTAGTATTGAACAATCTGAGGAGGAAATCAGGTAAAAAATTCCACTTACAATAGCAACAAAAAAACTCAAATACCTAGGAATCAATTTAACCAAAGATGTAAGTGGCCTTTATTCAGAAAACTACAAAACATTGTGAAAATACATCAGTGAAGACCTAAACAAATGGAAGGATATTCTGTGTTCATGGATTGGAAGACTAAATATTCTAAGACTCTCACTGCCTGACCTTGAAACATATTACAAAGCTACAGTGGTCAAAACAGCATGGTACTGGCATAAAGATAGACACATCAATCAGTGGAATAGAATTAAGAGTCCAGAAATAGACCTTCACATCTACGGCCAACTGGTTTAGACACACCTACAAAGTCCATGTTACTAGGACAAAACAGTCTATTTAACAAATGGTACCGGGAGAAGTGGATATTCATAACCACAGAATGAAAGAGGACCTCTATCTAACCCCTTGTACAAGAATCAACTCAAAATGGATCAAAGGATCTAAATATAAAAGCCAGGACCATAAAACTACCCAAAGAAACTGTAGGGAAACATCTTCAAGATCTTGTGGTAGGTGGTGGTTTCTTGGACCTTACACCCAAAGCAGGAACAATAGATAAAATAGATAAATGGGACTTCTCAAAATTAAACAGCTTTGCACCTCAAAGGACTTTGTCAAAAGGGTGAAAAAGCAGCAACTCAATGGGACAAAGTATTTGGAAATCACTTATCCAATAAGGGATTAATATGTATAATATATGAAGATATTTTACAACTCTACAATAAATAGGCAAACAATCCAATTAAAAATGGGCAAAAGACTTGAAGAGACATTTGTCCAAAGAGAAATACAAATGGCAAAAAAAAACCAAAAACATGAAAAAATGCTCAACATCACTTGCAATTATGGAAATGCAAATAAAGCTACAATGAAATATCATTTCACACCTATTAGAATGGCCACTATTAAACAGCCAGAAAACTATAAGTGTTGGAGAGAATGTGGAGAAATAGGAGCACTTATTCACTGTTGGTGGGAATGTAGAAAGGTACAGCCACTGTGGAGGACTGCTTGGCAGTTCCTAAGGAAGCTGAATATAGATTTGCCATGTGACCTAGCAATACCACTACTAGGAATAAACAGGAACTAAGAGTGGTGACACGAAGAGACATCTGCACATTAATGTGCATAGCGGTGTTATTCACGATTGCCAAAAGATGGAAACCACCCAGGTGTCCATCAACCAACAAATGAATCGACATATCGTGGTGGATACACACGATGGAATATTATTCAACTGTAAGAAGAAATGAAGTTGTGAAGAATATGACAACATGGAGGAACCTGGAGGACATTTTGTTGACTGAAGCAAGCCAGACACAAAAGGACAAATACTTATACTTTATGATTGTGCTATTATAAACTAAATATATTGTGTAAACTCATGGAGTTAATAACTAAAATATAGGTCACCAGAAAATAGAATTAGGTTAGAGAATGGAAAGCTGAGGGTTAATCTGCAGAATCGGTAAAAAGTTGTTCATAAATCTTTGGAAATGAATAGAAATGGTGAATGCACATCATAGTGTTTCTAACTAGTAGTGCTAATATTTGTATATGACTGGTTGAAAGGGAAAGTCTAAGGTCAGGTATATTACTAGAAGGAAAGTTTAAAAATGCAACATGGAACAGTATAGCATAGTGAAACCTCATGTGAAATAAGAGTTTGGGTAATATTGCATATATAAGACTGTTTTTCTTTGAAACTGAACAAATGTATATTAATGCTACAAGATATTAATATCAGGCAAAAATACAACCAAAGCAAACTATGGATAGTAGTGTATAGTAATATATTAATAATCTTCCATTAAGGGTAAAAAAGGAGATATACTAAGTGAAAGAAACTAGATAAAAGGCACTACATATTGTTTGACTCCATCTATACAAAATATAAATACATATAAATTAGAGAGGTGGAAACAGAGTAGCAGCTATGTACAGTAGGGGAAGGATAGAGAGATTGAGAGGTGATTATTAAGGGCTAGAGTTTTTTTGTTTATTGTTATTATTATTATTATTATTATTATTAGTGGAGTAGTGAAAATGTTCTAATAATGACTGAAGTGATAAATGCACAACTATGGGATTATATCAAATGCCATTAATTATACACATTGGATGGATTGTATGCTTTATGAATATGTATCAATAAAATTGATTTAAGAAAGAAAAAACTAGAAAAATAAAATGAACCTAAATAAAATGGAAGAAATTAATAAAAATTAAAGCAAAATGAATGAGTTAAAAAATGATAATAAGGGAATATTATAAGCAACTCATGCCAATGACAACTAAGAAGAAATGGACAAAATCCTTGAAAGAAACAAACGACCAGAGCTCACTCAAGAAGAAATCAATAGCTTAAATATCCCTTTGTTGTATTTACTAACAAAATTAAATATGTAGTTAAGAACCTTCACACAAAGAAAACTCCAGTCCCAAGTGGCTTCAATGATATATTCTCAGTATCTTACTGTGGATTATTGTGAGGATTAAATGAGGTGATACATGTAATGCACCTTGTACATCCCTAAAACCCTTCCTTATTCTCTATATCTGTTGTAATTCTCTCTGCAAGTCTGTGCCACCATCACAGGCTGGAAGTTTCTTCTGAGCAGGGACCAGATCTGATTCCTAGCTGGGTCCCAGTGCTTGGCTACAAAGGAGAAACAGAATCATGAGCAAAGGGCCTGATGCCAAGATAGCAGACCTTATCTTGCAACATGTTAGGTCAAAATGTTCATGTCTCTTCTGTGCTTTACCTAGCACACACATAGGAAGACTCCTAAATTTGTATCTCCTCTGTCTTTTTTTTTCTTAAGTTGTTATCATCCTTCTTCCACTCACCCAGACTGAAAATCTGGTAGACAGACTGGTCTTTCTCATACTCTCATACCCACACATCTGATTAGTCACTGACTCCTGTCTCATATTCTTTCCCTCTTCTCAATTTCTCCTATAGAAGGCTTCATCAATCGCAGAGACCTTTCACTTGCTCCATTGTTGATTCATTTGTTCATATAATAAATCCTTATTGGCTGCTTAGTAACCATTAGTGTTGTCTATGAACTATTTCTACTTTTACCCGGTCTCAGCACATGATAGGGCTTTACTTCCTGGATCCTATGGTTGACTGGGACCATATGATTAGCTCTGGCCAACGAGGTGTAAGTGTCTTTCACACAGATTATATTATTTGCCTCTTTGAAATTGTCCAGACCTCTCCCTTCTCTCACACATGGTAACCAGCACCAGATAAAATGGTGGCAGCTTCATCAGCCTGGATCCTTGAATAGCAATGACAAGTAGACACGCTGCTTGACCAACAGTGGACATGTAGCATGGGAGAGAAATTGATTTTTATTTTAAGTTCCCTCCATCACAAATAAGCATAATAAGTAAGTAGATTGTAGAGCCTGTTAGATGTTGGTAAGTGCTGTGGAAAAACAGAACAGTGTTAAGGGAATTGGAGGTGGAGGGTACAGGTGCAATTTCAATTGCATGAGTGAGCTAGGTCACATTAAGAAGATGACTTTCATGCAAAATCTCGAAGGAGGCAAGAAAGCAAGATGTACAGGTATCTGGGAGAAGCCAGGAGAGGAAAGAGACGGTGCGGAGACTCTGAGGTGGGTGCATGGCCAGAGTGTGGGAAACCAGTGTGGCTAGAAAGAGAGACCAAGGGGGAAAGAAGATGAAAGTGAGGTCCCAGGGCCGGGTCATATAGCTTGTTGGAGGTCATTTTGCAAACTTTGGCTTTTACTGTGAGTAATGTTTTAACCAAATCACTCTGACTGCTGTGCTAAGAAAGCTGATGGGAGCAGTGGTAGACTCAGGAAGATGATGGTGGTTTAAACTAGAATGGTCACAGGTGATAACGAATGGTCAACTTCTGGATATATTTTGAAATTAGAGCTAACATGATTAGGTTATAGATTGGATATAGAGTGTGAGAGAAAGAGTGGAGTCAAGAACAACTAAGATTGTTGACCTGCGTGTCTAGAAGGATGGAGTTTCCATAAACTGAGATGGGGAAGACTGTGGGAGAAGCAGATTTTAGGGATGAAGATCAAGTTTAGTTTCAGACAATGTTTCCAAGTGGAAACTTTGAAGAGATAGTGGATATAGGTATTTGGATTTCAAGATGGAGGTCTGGACAGAAAATAAAATTTGATAGTTTTCAATATATGGATTGCATTTAAAGTCATGCAATTATATGGGTCACCAAGAGAATGTATATAGAGAGGAGAAGAGGTCAAGAACTGATCCCTGAACCAATCCAATGTTAATAAGTGTGAGAGACGAAAAGGACCCATCAAACTAAAAGAAGTCACCAAAGGAGTTTGAAAGGAAATCAGAATTGTGATATTCTGGAGATTAAGAAAATGGTTTCAGGAGAAGAAAGTGAATCATTATGTCAAATGCTGCTGAGAGTTCATTTTAAATGAGATCTAAGATTTGACAATTGGATTTAGCCATGTGGAGATCAAACCCTGATTAGAGTAGATTCAAGAGAAGTAGGGAGGAGAGAAATTGTAGTCAGTGAATATAGGCAGGTCATTCAAGGAATATTGCTACAAAGAAAAGCAGAGAATTAGAAACAGTATGTTTTTCTCCTGAAGGGAATGACCCAGTAGGGAATGAAGAATTGATGATGTGGAGGTGGGGCTGGGGGATTGCTGGGGTGATGCCCTTTGGTATGTGATGAGAGGGATCCAGTGCCTGAGCAAGGGGTGAACTTCTGCAGGTGCAGTTCATCCACTGGGACAGGATAGAAGTTAGAACATATGGACACAGATGTGGGTAAGTCAATTGATGTTGAGGTAGGAGCTTGAAGTTCTCTTTCAAGGGTTGCTTTTTTTCTGAGTGAAATAGAAAGCAAGGTCATCAGCTGAGATGGAGGGGAGGGAAAGGTGTGGGAGGTCAGGGGAGAAAGTATGAAGCATTCATCTACAAGAGTGGGAGGATGAATGGCCTGTGACGGCCAGACAACATTAAAGGCTCCCTTGAGTTTAGAGGTCATGGATTAAAGTTAGACCCGTCAGGAAACTCATGTGTTTTTCTCCAGCCATGATCAGCTGTGTGGGGACAAGCATGGAATAGGCTCTGGTAAATAATACAAATACAGTGAAGCAATATGAGATTCTCTAGAAATATAGTTATGATTCTCAGAGGATGAGGATATATGGGAAAGAAGTGATTAAAGTGAAAAACCATGGCATGTAAGCTGAGTAAGTCAAGTGGAGAGAGCATGAGAGGGGTAGGGTTAGTGGTCCCATGGGTTGAAGGATGGGTGGTGGTGGGATTGCAGAGGCAATGAACTGGAGAGTTAGGAGATGGTGATCAGAGAATGAGATGCACAAAATTGAGGGGTTGCAGTTGTTATTGATGACAGAATTTAAGCTTTGGCCATCTGAGTATTTCAGAAAGAGTGGAGGTGAGATCATTGGAGGGCAGGAGCTGAGAGGGGACCGGAAGCCAGCTACACAGAGATTGTAAAACCAGGAGTGATGACAGGGTGTGGAGGTGGTGAGAGTGATGGAGAGCCAGGTGCTCATATCCATAAGGAAGGAGAGGATGTGACCTGGGTTTGTGGGAGACTGCTCCAAGCAAGGGGTTGGATGCTGCAGGCTGATGATTTGGCGTTCAAAGTCAGGAAGTTTTACAGAAGAGGGAGAATGGTCTGAAGGAGTGAGGGAGACAGCTGCCCTGTCCAGGGGTTAGGAAGGCTGCAGAAGACAAAAAATAGCTGCCACTTGAGAGGAATGGTGTCCTCAGGGGAGAGCCTGAGAGAGAGCGGAAAGGGGGAAGAAATGAGGTTGAAGATACAGGGTTATGTTTCTATCCAGCTTAGCACATTTCAGCTACTTCTCACCAAGCTGAGCACTCTCTGACCAAATCCCATGCCCCCTGCTCGC
>JAQZBX010035787.1:0-24433 GCA_029593785.1 Cabassous unicinctus
GGGGGGGGGGGCGGAGTTAGTTATTTTCCTCCAGAGAGAACACAGGTTTTGTCAACGGCCTATCAAAATGAATACTTGTTTTTAAGCTTACATTTAAACCATGGGTTCTTAACCTTTTTTGTTCCACAGACCCTTTTTCAGGTGAAAACCATGGATCCCTTACTAAGTCCACACTATACTGTGTATTATTTAATAAATATACCACACTCACACCAACATGCCACCACAAGAATAATGTTTATTTGAATTTCAATTCAGGTTCAGAGACCCCTTGTTATGAACCCCTGACTTGTTGCCAATTCAACCCTGTTAGCCGATTCTACCCGTGGACACCTGTCCCATTCTACCCGTGGATACCTGTCCCATTTTGGTTGTGGTGTAAGTGAAAAATTTCTTGTAAAGACTCATGTAGACTTGCAATTCCAGTTACTATCAGCCATGTTTTTGCTGTGAAACTGAATTTTCTTTTCCCCAAATTAGAGGGATGATGTTATATAATGATAAGAAGACCTTGGTAACCTAGTTAAAATTTTTACCAGCAGAAATTGAAAATGAGTGCTGCACTTTAAGGAGATTGCTACCCAAAGAACTGGTATTAGCGAAACATATTTTCATCTTACTGCACCAAATATGGGTTTTCTTACCACTTTGGTGAGCTTAATGATTTGCTTGTAAGGCCAAGGATGGTTTCAGAAGTCATATTCTCCTTAACAGCTCTTCTTAAAAACTATTGATAATTTAGTTTTTTTAAGTTGCAAATGAAAAAGTAAGCCTATTTGAAAGTAACCTTTAGAATGAGCAAGTGTGTACAGCTTAGTGTTTTGTTTTCATTGTGTGTATTGTCCTTTGGCAATTGAACCATTTTATTTTTACTCAGTGCTCTGCTATTTGAGAGATGTTTTAGGCCTTCTCCCTTTCTTTCAGTGGTTGCAAAATATCTTTATTAGCCTGAATGGATTTTCAAAAAATGGCTTTTCCTTAAATTTCTCCTGCTTTTCATAATACAGTCCTTAGGAATCAGTGGGATTTATTTACCAAAATTTGGAAGGACCATGTGCTGGCCTTCATATTTATTTATATATTTATTAATTTATCTTATGATTTGTGATAGATTTAAAGCTTTTCTTGTTCCTGTTTTGTTAGTAGATCTATGCTGAAACCTGAGATTTATGGCTTTTTTGTGTAGGGTTTTTAAAAATATATTTTTATTACAGAAGTTGTGAGCTTACGAAACAATCATGCACATGTGTAGAATTTCCATACAACATCCCTCCACCAACACACCACTCCATTGTGGAACATTTGTTACAGACTATGAGATAATATCATCAGACTATTACCAGTCCTTAGCGTACATTTGGCATGTTGTTCCATGCTCCCCTATTATTAACACAGTACAACTTTGGCATTGATGCAAAAATATTACAGTATTGCTGTTAACTATAGTCAGTAGGTTACATTAATTTTATTTTTCCCATGCTTCTCCACATTCCCACCACCCTCCAAGAGTGACATACATCCATTCTAGTTCCCAGAAGGACATTTTTGCATGTGTACTATTAACCACAGTTCTAATCCACCTTTGGGTTCACTGTGTTATTCAGTCCCTAGATTATTCTCTAGCTTTCTTTGAATTGAAATTTACATCCCTGGACTACTCTTTTGAGTCACAATCTCATTTATAAACTAGCTGCTACTCACTATAATGTGTTACCATCAACTGTATCCATTTCCACATTTGCAGTCAAGTTAATTAAAATTTCTACATACAGTGAGCATCAATACTCCTTTGCAGCCCTCCCTATATCTCCTGATAACCCATACTCTAGGTTTTAACTCCATGTGTTTATTTTTCATGTTTATTTCATATTAGTGAGATGCAATATTTGTCCTTTTGTGTCTGGCTTATTTCACTTGGCATAATGTCTTCAAGATTCATCCATGTTATCGTATGTGTCCCAATTTTATTTCTTCTTACTGCAGCATGGTATTCCGTCGTATGTATGTACCACATTTTGTTTATCCATTCTTTGGTTGATGGACACTTGGGTTTCCATCTTTTGGCAATTGTGAATAATGCTGCTATAAACATCGGTGTGCAGATGTTTGTTCAAGTCACAGTTTTCAGATATCCTGGATATATTCCTAGTAGAGGAATTGCTGGATCAAATGGCAGTTCTATATTTAGCTTCCTGAGGAACTGCTGAACTGTCTTCCGCAGAAGCTCACCATTTTACAATCCCACCAACAGTGAAGGGGAGTTCTCCTATTTCTCCACATCCTCTCCAGCATTTACTGTTTTCTGTTTTTTTAATATTGGCCATTCTGTGTGGAGTGAGATGATATCTCATTGTCATTTTGATTTGCATTTCCCTAATAGCTAGTGATACTGAACATTTTTCACGTGCCTTTTGGCCATTTGTATTTCCTCTTTGGAGAAATGTCTATTTAAGGCTTTTGTCCATTTTTAATTGGATTACTTGCTCTTGTATTGTTGAGTTGTATGATCTCTTTATATAGAATGGAACTCAAACCCTTACCTGACATGTGGTTTCCAAATATATTCTCCCATTGAGTGGATTGCCTTTTAACCTTCTTGACGAAATTGTGTAGGGTTTTTTTTGTGTGGACCTGAATATATCCATTTTGTCATGAACATTAGGGAGCTTTTAATATTTTTGGGGTAGCCACTCCCTCCTCTGGGTTCCCAGTGTCCTTTGGATTTACTGTTACATGTATTAGATGCATGTATTTTCATGTTTGTCTTCCCCTGTAACCTTGTCTCAGGCCTTATTCTTTGCATTTGCCCTAGTACCTATATAGTGTTGGGATATAATAGGATTCAAGAAATATTGTTGAATGACTGAATGAGTACATGAATATATGAATGGCTGAGGAGTGGTATATCTAAAGAAATACTCTTCATATCTGCACGTGAAGGCACTACACAAGCAGGAGGGTGTTCTTTTTCTTTTTTGTAATTCATTGCTTTTCCATTGTTATATATTTCTTTTAAGTAGGATAGCAACATAACCGCCAGAACTGGGACACTTGAGAAATAAAGGGGGTGCTACAAATAATTATGTGAGGGCACTGGCTGTGAACCCAGACATAAGGCCACCCTACTAGGAAGGGCATTGTTCTTTATTCACCTATGATGACATTTATCACTTTACGTGAGAAATTTGACATACTTGCTTGGTTAATCTTTGCAAACTTTTCTATTTGTAGAAGATTCACTTGCAGTTAAATGCTGGGTGTCTTTTGCTTAGTCACCCATGGCTTCCTCTCTAGAGGCTGCTTGGCAGCTCTTTGCCATGCTTAACTTTTCCTCTTTTCACTGCTTACAGGATCATGTCACAGGGATTTCTATTTGTTTCAACAAAAGTATGTACCACTTCTTTTATCTGGAAGCATTCCATCCTATCTTCTTTGCTCTGTTCACTTGTCTGTTTTTCTATGCAGCATTTAGTCCATCTTTGTAACAGTTTCACTTAGTTTCTTTTCCCTCTTGCTGGACTGTTTTTCAGAGGAAATCTATTGCTGTCTTTTCTTTCCAAGCCTTCATGTTCAAACCATTGGCCAGAATTAATTAATTATGAGTGTTTGAGCGTCATAGTTTTTTAAAAAATATTCTAAAAATGTGTTATTAGAAGGTATATATTTTGGGGACTTTTATCACTATTAAGAAGAAAGGGGGTAAAACCCTTACTATAATTTTGTAGTATATTTCTTTAGAGCCAGTCTCTTAAAGAAGGTATTTTTTAATACTAGTTTTTGGACCACATTATTTTTATTTTTTTCTTTTTCCTGTTTTTCACCATTTTCATTTTCATCCTTTTCTTGGCAGCGGTGTGCTGATAGCATTCAGTTACACACAAAATAGTAAGCAGAGTCAGAAGTGTTCAGTAAAAACGGAGATAATGGTATGGAGTTCCTGCACCTTCGGTTCACCTTGTTCTCTCTTGGACTCTGTTTGTATTCTATTTTTGGCTTGGCACTGGCATAATAAGGATAATCAGTTACAACACTTTGTTTACTATGAAATTACTAACCGTTTCTTAGACTTCCACATCAGCTTCAGGGCAAGAATTGGATAATTACTTTAAGGTTCCCCAGCTTTCAAATCCAGATTGAAGTTTTAGGTTGTTTTACTTTCTTCTGGTGTTGGAAAAAATATTTGAAAGAATAAATATTTCCATAATGCACTTAAAAGCATGAAAAGAATATATCACCAAATACAGGATACAAATTATATGAAAATTTAAATTAGACTTTAGACTGTTTAAAAACTATTCTTTATTTAGGACGAGAACAGATACATATTTTTCTAATATTTCATCTTGATTTTCAACTAATTTTCTAAAAGTATAAATGAAATATATATCACTTTGTGATAGATGTAGTCCTGAAACATTAAGTGGAAATTACTGGAAATATATATTGGAATTCAGCATCCAACTATATAAACCAGCAAGTATTGTTGATATATTTTACCCTGCCCTGTGTTATGATTTTTAAAAAAAAACCTTGTAATATAAGCTCTTAGAAGAATGAGACCACGATTTATAATGATTTTGTACAGAAGACTGTCCACTAGGTGCCTTAGAACCCTGACACTTTTCAAGTTGGAAGTAACCTTAAAGTTAGTAGGTAGAACTACCTTCCTCCAGTCATTTCACAGATCAGGCAGTAAAGCTCCCCACACATTTAAAATAGGATTTCATTTACAGAAATTAAGATACATTTTCAAGAACAATATTGTGTGAAAAGATCTTCACCTGGGTATATCACTGACTAGAAACCTTGTATAAAAAAGCAAAGTAAATGGGCTTTGGAGTTAGATGGATAGGAGTTCAGATTCCTGCTCCTCATCTCAAATAGGATTACTTGATTGAAAACCTTAAAATGGGAATAATAATATTTTGCTCATGGAGTGATTAAGATGAAATGATATAAACTAGGTATAACTCTGGCATATAGGTGCTCAAAAATGTTACCCATTTACTTAAATAAGAAATCATCTTGAACTTTATAACATTAGTATTGGGGAAATCCTTTGGGATAATTATATTAAATAATAGGTAATTTTCATTATATTATATTTGCCTTGTGTTAAAACCAGAGGCGTTGCTGGTGGAGTAGGACCAAGTCTTAATCTGCATTCCTTGATTATCCAGTTTGAAAATAGTTTGTGGCAAAAGAAGTGAAACGGAGCATGTCGGTTTCCTAAATCTAAAGTAGTTCCACAAGCAGAAAACATGCTGATTTCTCAAAATGACAGTTCTTGGTGCATTAGCTCCTGCAAGATGCTTAAGAAGCTGAGGAAACAAATGCCTTTAATTCAGTAATTATCCATTTCCTTTGGCTAAAACTCTGTACTGGTACAGAAAGTAATAAAGGGAAACTCTTTGCCTTATCCCTTGCTGTTTGTATTGTTTGAGAACATGTTATACCGTTGCCACTTTTTCAGGCACTGAGTGCTCCATTTAGGTAAAAATGAATCCTCATTTGGGCCTTCTCCCCAACTCAGTTGAACACAACAACAGAAAACCCGACAACCAAAGAAGTTTACAGGTAGAAAAGCACTTTGGGGAGTTGTTTAGTCTCAGCAAATTAACTCAGTTAACTGGGGAGGTAAGAGATATAGATTATCTTATGCGGTAGGTAACTCCCCAGGCAAGGTGGGGAGAGCTCAGGGGGAGATGCTAGAGGCCTTAAGAAATGTGCTATAAAAGAAGTGGGGTTTTGTTTGTTTGTTTGTTTTTGTTTTTTACATTTTCCCAGAGCCTTCTAATTATTTCCCTCACAGTAGTCTTTTGGAGGAGTTTGTTGCCATTTTATGCTAACATGAGTAGACTCCACAATATTAATTGTATAATAATAACGTCACATCTGTAAAGGGTTTTGCAGCATGCACAACAGTTCACCTACCTCATCTTAGTTGAGCCAGGTAACAATGCATGCGGGAGAAAGGATGGTGTTATTGTCCTCATTTTAAAGATTGTTATTTATGCAAGGTCAAGAGCAGAGTTTTTGGCAAGGCTAGGGCTAAGCCCTGTTCTTTTGACCCAAGCCTTAGTATTTTTTTTTTTACCATAGGATCCTATGAATCTGCTCAATATATGACTAGAACTAGGTTGGTTAAACCTTTGTTTAACATCCTAATTTTTAATTGTATCTTTAGTCCAGAGTTTATGCAGCAGAATAAAGATGAACTAGTATGATAAAATGTTCGAGGTTTCAATTAGTTACTATACTCCTTATAACCTGTACCTGGTGTTAGTATCTGCTGCCAGGTTCATCCTGTTCTGCAGTTAGAATTGATATAATTGCTTTATAAGTTGTATTATTTATTAAATTGGATTACTTTTGTATTTCTTGTTTAGTATCTGGAGTGGAGCAAAAAAATTATTATGCCTGTGTTCCCTTGGGACTCAGTGGAAATTGTACACTGATATCTTCTGGGATTTAGTCTGGTGAGTTATATTTTGCTTTTTCTGTTTGTTAACCAGTTGTATGTACATAGTACCATTATGTGTTTTAAGGATTATATAGATGAAAACAAGGTGAAATGCCAGTGTGTTGTTGGAGATATGTGTACTACAGTTACCAAATTTTAAATGGTGGGAATTGAAATTATTGCTGCAAAATGTTAGTATTATTGTAGTTAGAATGTCTGACTTTTTTGTTGAGTAGATTTTCCGTTTTCATTCCTGTAGGGTAAAGAAAATCTTATGGAATAATATTTCAAAATATAGTAACTAGAGGTAGTTGCTCTAATTTAGGTGACATTTTAGTAAAAACATTAATCTCCAATTATTGGAGAAATAATTTGCAGAAAGTTCTAGTTGTATATTATACATAAAAAATAGCAAACAGATGATTGAAAGTAGCATAATTTTCACTTAGCTTAACAGTAGTTCACTGCAAGTGTGACATTCCTTTTATCACACCATGAATTTAAACCATAAAAAATATACAGTGTCTTGTCTTCCTTCCGTTTGTGGTCTGTGTGTGTGTCTGACACAGTTGTCCCTGTGGCTCTAAGTCTTTGAAGGGGAAAAAGTTTTATAATGATCTTTGTGGCTCCATTTAAGTTTTAAAAACTACATTACTGTGAGTTCATGTTTTGATAACCACTTGGTCAATATCGTTGTAGGTCCTTGTTTTGAATTACTTAGAGAAGTCATGATCCTTGGAAAAAACAGTTTCTTAATAACTGATATCCACGTTAGCAGTCCACAGCAGAATGATTCAAAGGAATGATGGGGAAAAACACTTTAGTTTCATTACATTGATATAGTCTATCAAATTTATGAAAATGCATTTTAAAAATATGGAAGAAATGGAAACTTTACTAAAACGGTTCAGTTTTGGGGGGTGTAGGGGGAGGGCAATACATTTGAAAGCCATAATTACAAAGTGCTTTTTAGGGGATATTGCTTAAGAAATTAGGTGGCTGGGTTATTTAACCTACCAAATGAGAATAAAGCACGAAATTAGGAGCAATGGGTAGAAGCTATGGGAATATATGTATTTGCATGTATGTGTGTATGCATATTGTATAAATATTCAGGTATGTATATGTATATATTTACAAATGTATGTATATATAGATATATATGTAAATAAACATTCTAGTAGAGCTGCAGATGGTGAAATAGACCATTTGGGGGAGGTATAGAGTTCCTGCTGATGAAGATTTTCAAACATAGACTGGACAACCATTAAGATTCTTGCTGATTCTGAGAGTATGCAATTTGGAAAATCTTAATATCTGGAGGAACATCCAAAACTTGGAAATTTGAGACAAAGGTTTTTGTTTTTGAATAAAACAAATTTATTGAAGTATAATTCATGTACAGTAAAAGTAACCCTTTTAAGGTATATCGTTTGATAAACTTTGGCAAAGTGTGTACTGGCTACCAGAGTCAAGTAACAGAATATCTTTATCACCCCTCAAAATTGTCTCATGCCCTTTTGTAGTCTATCCCCTCCCCCACCCCAAACCTGGGCAAATGTTGATATGATTGATTCCTGTCCCAGTAGTTTTGCTTTTCCAGAGTGTCTTGTAAATGGAATCACATGCTATGTAGCCTTTTCTATCTGGCTTCTTTCACTTAGTGTAATCCCAGTTTGCCCCTTTTCATTGCCAAGTGGTATTCCATTGTATGGAGTTCCACAGGTTTTTCTTATACATCCCCTTGTTGATGGACTTTTGGTTGTTTCCAGTTTTTGGAGATTATGTACCTGCTATGAATATTCATATTCAAGTCTTTGTGTGGACATATATTTTCAATTCTCTTGGGTAAATACTTAGGATTGGAATTGCTGGGTCATTTAATAAGTATATATTTAACTATAAGAAAATGCCAAGTTATTTTCCAAAGTGGCTGTACTTGAAGGGTTTCTAAGTAGTTAAAATAACTACCAAAGTGTTTGCAGATGAGAGGGCCCCCATCCTCATTCAGCACAGATTTATTTTTATTTTATATGCAGTTTTCACAAGTGTGGTTAGCAGATATTTTCAGCCCTTAACAGATTAGAAACAGTAAATTAGAAGACCTCAGGGATAGGTTGTCAGCAGTACTGAAAAGAGCCAAAAATATCTACCACATGACTATAATTACTGATTAAAAAAAGGGTTGGGTTGCTTATAGGAGTGAAATTCTTCTGACAAGTTCTCAAATCTGTCTGCATATTAGACTCACCTGGGCATCTTTTAAAAATTCCACAGCCCAGGCTACATACCAGATCAATTAAATCACAAATCTAGGGATGGAACACAGACATCAGTATTTTTTGACGCTCCCTGAGTGGTTCTTGCGTGAATCAAGTTTGGGAAGCACGTTCTAGAATCACAACATGATGAATGGAAGGAGCACTGGGCTTGGAGCTGGGGGACCTGGGTTATGGTCATGACCATTGCCTACCTATCTGCATGGCATGCTGGGCAAGCACCTGGCTCTGTGGCCTCGGTATCCTCTTCTTTGCAATGGGAGATGGATCTCCCAAGATGTTTCTGGCTTCAAAACTAGATGATTGTGTAGATATCATTAGACTGGTATTAGACTGCTAAGGAGACCCCATTTCCCAAGGATTGCCTCTATTCTGAATGACTTATTTCAGGTTCCCCTTGAAAAGGATTTTGTTGACATCATGACGTTTTTGTTCTATGTGTTTAAAATCATATTTGTTTTTTTCTTATGGTATTTTGCTATATGCTGCTAAAAACAGTTCAAGCATATGGAGCAGTTCTTTGATAACTGGGAGTGAATTTACTTGATAAGCCTGATGAAAACAAATTCCCAGAATGCCCTGCTTCTTCAAGAGATTTCTGCTCTGTGCAGCAGTTGTGAAAACTTATCAGCTATTTTCAGAGCTGGTTGAAGGAGCTAAGGCACTTAGGTTATATTTTCAAAATGTCCCTGTTTGTGCCAAAAGTAGAGGAAGCGTGACCTCTTGGAGAGTCAATCTGGTGCACCAGATTCCCCTACACATGGTTTGTGGTTTGACCTGTTTGTTTCAGTCTCTGCGGAAATACTCTGGTTGGAATATTGCTTGCAGTGCCAGATGCTATAAAAATGTGCACCATGTATACTTTTCTAGTAAATGTTACCTTTCTCCCTTTATTTTTTTGAAGGAGAACTGACAGTCAGATGTGAAGTCGAAGAATAGATAACATGCCTTTGTCCCTTTTAGGAAAATCAAACAAATTATCTTTTTGGCATAGCCTCTTCCTTTTTGATAATACTTTATTAGCAAGGAGAAACAGGCCCTTTCCTTGTGAGTATAAAGATTATTCAATTTATAAATGTATTTAAATGAATTTTTAGTTATATAAAGTAATACTCCATGTAAAAGCAATATTTTGTATAAAGCTTTGTCATAGGTACTATCAGCATTTTAAAAGCACATGTTATTTGATTCAGCATTTTCACTTCTGGGATTTTTTATGTAAATCTTCCCATATATATCTGTAGGTATGTACTTAAATGCTTTCACTATCGGACAAAATTGAGACCCATTCTCACGATTGTAAATGCATAAGAAAAGGAAAGTACATAGGAAAAGGAAAAGATACACAACAAAATATTAATAAGGGTAACCTTGAGGAGGAGGTGACTAGCATTGGGAGGGACTAAAATGTGATTTTGACTTTTATTCTACATCATTCTATTTGTTTGGATATTTTTCAATTTGCTTTTGCAGGTTTCAAAACAATAAAAAAAAGAATTCAATGGAGCAAGTTTGTGGGAAAGACAAAAGGGAAGAAGGTACCTGGAAGGGAAAGATGGTTTTAAAAAAATATTCATGCACTAGAAGAGCTCTTTGAGATATTTCCGCACAGTTAGAGATATTAATAAGTAAGATGGAACCCCAGATCTGGAGCCTTGTAAAATAAATCTCATTTCTTGGAGTGTGTCACTGCACTGATTCTACCATCCTTTAGCCTGGGAGCTGGCTATGGGCAATATCATGAGGAATCTTTTTTTTTTTAAGAGATGCCGGGGATTGAACCCGGGACCTCATACATGGGAAGCAGGCACTCAACCATGTGAACTACATCTGCTTCCCATCATGAGTAATCTTGGTACTGAATCACTTTTTCTTGTTTGGAAACTTTCCTTTCTCTCCACAAGAACTGCGTTACACCTAAACTTTACCTGGTCCCACCTGTCATGAAAAACATTTCAAGTAAACTAATTCAGTCTGTGACAGAAAAGAAAAAAGGTGTTTAAAGAAAATACAGCAAAAAGAGCAGTATCTAAATCAGTGGAGTGAGTTTTTAATGATTCTGTTAAAGCTTTAGGGATTTGGAATTTTATTTTTCATGTCACCAATATATAAATACCCACAAATACATGTGTGTATACATTTAGCGAAGTGATTAATTCTTTGAGATTCTTAGGTAAAGTACAGATATTAGTATGCAGTGTTTCTTCAAAAGAATTCTTTGTACAGCAGTTGTGAAAACTTAGCTATTTTCAGAGTTGGTTGAAGGAGCTAAGGCATCTCAGTTATATTTTTAAAATGCCACTATTTGTGCCAAAAGTAGAGAGAGGAAGGTTGACCTCTTGGAGAAGGCTCAAAGCTGTGCAGATTCTCCCCAGGGCATGCCACTTGACCGCTCATCCTGGTGCACCAGGTTCCCTAACACACGGGTTATGGTTTTACCTGTTTGCTTTAGTCTCAGCCAGAATACTCTGGTTGGAATGTCACATGCTCTCTTAGTTTCGTAGGACTGTGTAACACAAACTGAGTGGCTGAAAACAACAGAAATTTATTGTCTTGTGTCTGGAGGCTTGAATCTGAAATCAAGGTGTGAGCAGGGCCCTGATGTCTCTGAAATCTGTAGGGAAGAATCTGTCCCCTGCCTCTTGGCTTCCAGTGGTGGCTTACCAGCAGTCCAAGTTGTTCTCTGCCTCAGCCGTCACAAGGCGTCTCTGTTGGTGTCCAGATTTCCTCTTCTTATATATACACTGGTCGTATTGCCTTAGGGCCCATCCTAATCCAGTTTATCCTCATTTTAACTAACATCTTCAAAGATCCTATTCCCAAATAGGATCACATTTGGGAATGTTAGGACTTGAACATACCTTTTTGGGGAACATAGTTCAGTCCACAACACATTCTGTACCCAGTGCTTAAAAAATGTACCTTGTCTAGTAATACCTGATTTTGAATCCTCATACTTTTGAAATAAATATTGTAATACATAGTGTCGTTGGGACATAGCTTGTTCTTTCATGTTATTTAAATATATGTGCTGTGGTTACTGAATGGCTTGTGAGGGAATTTAACATTGAAGACCCTTAGGTGTCATTTATAAAGTTACCTTTGTTCAACTACATGCTGACTTTTCTATTGATTCATTTTCTGTTCTATATTCTTCTAGGCACAGAAATGTTGCTGCTTCTGTAATTTTAACATTAACACTTTTTCTGCTTTCTGTTTCTAGTCTTTAATTTTGCTCCAAACTGTATGTGAAAGGCATTAGTAGAAGCTGTAAGAGTATCTTTGGTCTCTGATTTTTGGTATTCTGGAATAAAGAAGTTAGCATTGAATTTCTTGATTCACAGTTTATTCTTATTACAGTGGGAGTGGCGCCTGCTGCACTTACCTGCAATAATATTTATCAGAGTGCTTTGTAATCATTTATCTTGGCAGTATGCTTTTTGGATACAGAGTTTATTTTAGAATATGGAACAAAATGCTGAACCATGAAGAGGCTTATTAAAATAACAAGCTCACGGGCAGTTTCTCCGTGGTAAAATCTGAAGAATACATTGCTAAACACAAGCCATCTCCATTTATAGTCATTCATGGTCTCTGAGTTTCTCAGTGAATGCCTTTTCGTAAGAAATTTTGCATTGGAAATGATGAGACATCCCCATACGAAGATATGTTGACCTGGATACCATTCAGTCTTTATTGTTTATAGCATCACCCTTTTTATAGAATCAGAAGGGACCTAGACTTCTTGCACTTTAGATGGACAGTGTCCAGATCTAAGCCACTTCTGCTTATTTAAAGATAACCTGCAAAAGTTGATCCTGTAACTGCTCTCAAGATCTCTCTCCAGTGTTTATTAATCCAATCAGGAAATTTTCAGGAATGTAATAGTGTAAAAAGTTTTGTTTTCTGTCACATTGAAGAATGGCAGATGTGCTGCTTAGTCAGCATTCCACCCAACTAAAAATGAAATATTTGTCAGACATTGGTCTTTTTTCTGAAACCCATCCTCTACTTTGTTTTCTTAGTGGCAGATAGTAGAAGTTCTATAGAAAGGCACTATATAGATAAAAAGGATCATTAAAAAAAGATCCGAGAGCCAATAAGCAATTTGCATGATTCCTGGTTGGCTGGAGTTGTTACTGCACATATGTCAATACACTGCAGAGACCAATGAAACTACTTAAAAGAGTGAAAATACACTATTTATTGTTTGGTCCAAAAGTGATATTTTATAGCTAAAAAGTACAAACTGTTGCCTAGTTCTTAGATTTGCTCATCAGAAGGTAAGGAGGTAGCAGCTCTATATGTAATATTTTAGAGATTCTCAGTCAGAAATTTTACAGAGTATGACCTTTTTTGCATTGGCCTTAGTTACCAGGTTGAGTATTTATGTTAGAGGATATTAGAAATGATTGCATGTTTAACTTTCTGGTTAAGTAGTTTTTGTTTTTTTTTTAAATAAGTTGTATGTTGGCTGTCTCAGCAAAATATGGGAAGGTTTCTTATACCAGGCTGTTGGGTTGAATGTCCGAAGCTCTTAAACCACATCTACTTAAAAATCTAGGGTAAATCGTTGACCACCAGGTAGATACCTGAAGATCTCTGAGATATTCTGTCCAAGCTTTATAATATGTTTTATTGTATTATTGCTGCTGGAAACCTCACTGAAGATAGATCATAGTCACTCATCTAACAGTATTGTCTACTTCATGTCACAGCAAATTTTGACCTTTATATAGCATTTTTTTACCCGTTTTCTTAACTTTTATGATTCTCCAGGTGCTTATTTTCTAATTAATATGTAATTTCTGCCTGTTTCTTTAAAATCTTTGTATCTACCCATCCTTTATCCTCCAGTCCCTAAAGATTCTGAGAATTCCTGATTGCCATGAGGCAGCAGGACAGGCTTAGTGTGTGAACAGACATTTGAGGATCCTGTTATCCATAGAAGCCTGCACCTTACTTTCCTTTACTGTAACTTTTTATATTATTAACTTGTTTAGCAATTTTTCTGCCATAGGCAAAAAAGATGAACTTCAGCCTAGCCTCTCTGTTTGAATTATTACCCAATTCAGACTTGCTGGGATCTAAATTCACAGATTTTAAGAAGCGTATAATATACCAATTGAGAGTAAGGTAAGGTGGTTGGTGGAAATCCATGGATAGTCACAGAGCACCAGATTTGGAAGAGACCTAGACCCGTGTCTCACTGCATGTGGGCTGACTGATTCTTGCCAGCTCTCCTTGGGCGTGGTGCCTGTCTGTGGGTGTGCCCTTTCCTCTGTGGCCCTGATGCTTTTCCTCTTAAGACTATCTCTTCCCCCCCGCCCCCATCCTTGTCTTTCAGGCTGAAGTATCAGAGAAAGAGTTCCTGCCTGTAGCTGCCTGGCAGGTTATGTAGGTTGGAGTCCTTGGATATGTCTTCTGTTACTCTTTCCGGGATACAGAAATAGTGAGAAAGGAAGGGTATACTTTGATCTTTGACTTAGGATAAACATTTGTTTAGCATAAAAATTTGGTGAGGATCCATATGGTCCTCTAAATTTACTAAATGAGAAACCTTCAGGCTTTAATATGCACAGCAGTGTATAAAGCTGGCGGCTACCTACTCTTCCGATCCTATCAATAGAGAAATAAATAGCACAAATACAAATTTATTTTTACATTAATAAAATATAGTGAAGCCAATTCCTTTAAAGGGTTGGTCAGTGGCATTTTCCAGACTAAGTAATGTGATAATTGTAATGCATGCTATTAATATTCATTGTGAATTGTTCTTCTGTTAATTAAACTATCCAGAAGTTGAACGTCTTCAGTATTGTAAACTAACATAACTGTCAGATTAATGGTGTATTTTATGATTAAAGAGCCAAATAAAATGGCATCTGGTTTTATATACTTTTAATATTAAAATTTACCTGATTTATTGGATGTAGGGTTAACTTTTAAACTACAAAATAGTTTTATTTAAGAAATTTGTTGTGGATGTGGAGGAAGGGCATTTACAAATTTTGGGGGAAACTTCCTTTACAGTTCCTTCCCACTTTACAAACATTTCTTTAGGTGTAAAGTGAATTCTTTGTGGATTTGATCGGCTTTTATCTTTCATTATTTACCTTACACACAATTGCAAAGGCATGCAAGTGTGAAGAGCTGAAATCTTTGAACCGTGTATGATCATTTTTATTTGCTTAATGTTGAGATCTGTATTTGATTTACTTCATGTCACACCAAGTAATAAAACTTTTCATGATTGAATGGAATGCTGCAGTTAGAGAGGTGGTGGTAGTGCTTTCTGTTTGCTTCACCATTTGAACCTTTTGGTAGTCCTTCTCTTCTGACTTTAGTTTACCTTGCATTTGTGCTCTTGAAGGCAAACAAGTAGTGGCCATTTTATGCCTGCTCTGAAGCCCTCAATAGACATAGATAAACTCTGTTAGAGAAAAAAATAAATAAAAATAAAAAAATTGTTCTTTAGGCATTGTTACTTCATGCTCTCTGTGCCTTCTAAAATGATCCAGCTTGGCCAAAGATTCTGGACATTTTACTTTTCTAATCTGTCTGTTTACTTTTAGGAGTGTGCAGACTGGTGCCTAAAATGGAAGTAGATATTAATGGAGAGCCAAGAAGTACCCTGACCACCCTGCCCTTACCCGTGGCTGAGGCGAGCTCCCCGGGAAAGGCAGAGGCAGAGAAGCCCCGCTGCTCCAGCACGCCGTGCTCGCCAATGCGTCGGACTGTGTCAGGCTACCAGATCCTCCACATGGACTCTAACTATTTGGTTGGCTTCACAACTGGTGAGGAACTCCTGAAATTAGCCCAGAAGTGCACAGGAGGTGAAGAGAGTAAGGGAGAAGCTGTGCCTTCCTTGCGCTCTAAACAGCTGGATGCAGGACTTGCACGTTCTTCTCGTTTGTATAAAACCAGAAGTAGGTACTACCAGCCGTATGAGATTCCAGCTGTCAATGGAAGGAGGCGAAGGCGGATGCCCAGCTCAGGAGACAAGTGTACTAAATCGTTACCTTATGAACCTTATAAGGCCCTCCATGGGCCTCTGCCTCTTTGTCTTCTTAAAGGGAAGAGGGCTCACTCCAAATCCCTGGACTACCTCAATCTAGATAAAATGAACATAAAGGAACCAGCTGACACAGAAGTGCTACAGTACCAGCTTCAACATCTAACCCTCAGAGGGGACCGTGTATTTGCTAGGAATAATACATGAACAGCTTGCAGAGAGTCTAAACCAGTTTAGGTCAGCCTATACTTGGCTAGAAATGTCCACTGTTGTACTCTGTATGTGACTCTTCACATTATAGATGGTTATATCAGCTAAGTGTTCCTGGAACATAAAAATTGTTTGGATCAAATTTTGAATACAGGAATGAAATCACAGGTACTTGGGGGAAATCATTCTAGAGCACGCCACTGCAAAGAAACAGAATGTTGACCATTAGTTTTTATAGCTTTTTAGCTAGGAAAAAAAAGGGTTTGGTACAGTAGTATCATCTTTATGATTCTGACATTCAAATTGGGGATGTTATCTGCTTGGTTGTTGCTGACTTGGTATGATTCATTAGAAATTTAAGTACTCAAGTACTTCTTTAATCTCTGTATTTTACTATAAAATGTATGTAATGATTTGTTTTATGAAATTGAGAACTTGAACATTGCTGAATTGAACCACTTTTTATTTTTAAATATTGAGTTAAAATATTTTATAACTGTTTTGCACTGAAAAGAATTAACATTTCAGATTGACAAGAGAATAATCTTTCTCTTCACTTGCCTCAATAATATTATTGAGCAATGAATTTTTTATTTCCGCATGGAAAGTTACTGATCTCTATGGTGTAAAATATTTCTTTATAGCATTATTAAAGTGTGTCTTAATAAAATTAAATTTGGGATACAAAAGTATTTATTTTACAATGGGTCGGGGTGGGGGGAAGCTTTTCCAGAAAGTTTCCAATATGACGTCTTCATAAGTTTGAAAACGTTTCCTTAGTGCTTATTTTCTAATTTAAAATTCATCTGGAATTTTAAAATGGAAAGGATTCTTTAATTGTGGATTGTAGGCATACTACTGTTTGCATCTGAATTTTCTGTAAGTGAATGGAAGTTTAATAGAACTCATGATTTCTGCTATTGAATGCTTAAATGAAGTATGGAGTGATACCATTCAGCATGGCATTGAGTCATTCCCCATTTTAGTTCTGTGCAGCACAAGCACTCACTGAAATTCCAGTTTCTAGGATTAGTGTAGGAGCCTAACATGCTTCTATAGTTTTAATGGGTTAATCCTGGATTACTTAACAATTTATGTCAATTGCACTGGTTTAATTTGTTGCTAAAGAAATAATGCCCTGGCTTTAGTAACAAATACAGCTCACCTATTCTTGAATATATTTTGAAAAATATGTATGTAACTTACCTTTTGTAAAAGTTTCTATTTCTTTTTTGACTCTTAAAACTGCAATTTATTACTGAATTGGCATTTTTGGCAACATAGAACTGCTTATTTTAAATTTTGTTTTGGGGGCCTGTGAGTTTCGTAGGTGTTAGCAATCTTGCTTATAAAATAGGAACACCTTTTAATGAATGAGTGGGTTGTTCCTGGTGCAATTGTGACTTTTCTTTAACCAGAATGAATAGCAAACTCTGTTTAGAGCAGAATAAGTGTTAGAAAACCCTAGGGACTCTTAATCAACATTTATTATACTTCCACTGAGGTGAACCATGTGTAAAAGCCCTGGGAAAGTTGGCCCGTTTCTTACTGAGTTGATCAGATTTCTTAGTGGGCTGGAAATTTTCAGCTGTTGTAAATTTTAAAGTAAATTGCACCTTTGTATCATATTGTATTGACAAATGATCACTAAGATTAACTATATCTCTACAGTCATTAGTTTGACAAGAAATAGAATCCTGTCAGATGCCAAAGAGTTGGGATTTTTACGTTTAATGATAAAACACCGTTATTTATTGATGATTTACCCTGTGGAACTGTATTATTTCTAACTGAAATAAAAGGGTGATATAAACACACATTGTTGTGTGGTGCTTTAAAATGAGGGCCCTTATCAACAGTCTAGTTAAGCACTTCTATTTAGGCCCCATTTTTGTGAAAAACATTGAGTTCTGATGCTCATTGGCATTTCAAGGCAAAGAATGTAATGGCAATGATATGTATTCAGTCCATTAGAAAATGCAGCTGCATGCCTGTGAAAGCTGTCATTGCCCATGCCCCTAAATAATAATTTCTTGGGTTAATTAAAAATATAGTGGTTTTATTTCTTCCCCACCAAAGGAGTTTTTGTGGTAAAAATAAGGGGTTAAAAGTATGAGTTACTGGCATGTTTGCTATTATCTCATTAGTAAAGATACGCAATTTTAAATTTGGTTTCCTAGAAACAAAGTTTTAAAAACTCTGTCAATAGTTTTCAAAATGTGTTTGAAGAGCCCCTTCATTAGTTCAGTTTTGTTTCTCTGCACCCTGTGGAATTGTGATCCTATGTGGCAGGTAGTATCCTATCAAAAACAAAAAGGCTGGATCTCTTTCTAGTTGGAAACCCAAATTCCCATTTTCTTTAGTCTTTTAACATAGTTTCTGTTTTTGTAGTCTTTTTTCCTTTTTCCTTTTTATCCAGTTTAATAATCCATACTACAAAGGGCATAATTTTGGCCAGAATATACCTGATGATATCATACAGTACCTGCCCTTACATATGTTGCAACACCACGTAACTTTAAAAACAAACAAACCTGTTTTGCAAAAATGCCATGTTTTAGAGGCTCAGCTGATGCATAAAATAGCAATAGTATTTTAGTCCTTACCTCAGTCTACTGAAGTCTTTTTTTTGTTTGTCTGACTTCCATCTCACTTCTATTTTGCACCTCTGCATCTAGGGCTCCCCTAGTACGCAGTCAGTGAAGAAAATCCATCTAGGGATGGTTTAAAATGTAAACTTGTTCACTGGACTCTGCCTTCCCAGTCAGCAGAACCCCCAGATCTTCTAGACTGCAGCTGAGCTGAGCTACTGTTTCACGCCTGCCTCATCCTGCCCACTGTTTCTCCTGTCCTGTAATGCCGATGTGTGGGTCACTGTGTCTTGTTCCTACACTGAGATATTTATTTAAACAGATCCAAAATTTGTGATTTGGGAAGCTTTTCGGAAAATTTTAAGTTTACATTGCGAGGCAATTGTCCTTAAAGAACATTCCTTGAGATCTTGGGGAAAAGCAAGCCATTTTAAGTTATATTCTCATTCATTTATTAAAGAGAGTATATCCAACATAGTTTTGTCTTGGAAAGGCTTTTATTTCATTTATAACTATTTAAGCTATTTTTAAGGGGAATTTTAAATGACCTTGGCTCAAGTGGTTTGTTCTTAGAGAAAGTAGGAGATATTGTCAGGTGATTTATAAATGGCATTAATGCCTTAGAATAGGAGGGGTGGAGAAAGAACAAGGATGTACATTACTGTAATGCAGAGAAGACAGCAAGTATTAGGTAAAAACTGCTTTTTAAAATCATATAATCTGGTTAGGGAAATAGATTGATGAGGAAGATTACCTTGGACATATAATAAAATGCAATTATAAAGCTAGAAGTGGAGGCAATCAGCGCATAGTGATGTGCTTCACCTTGGAATGTGCTTCTTTAGGTAAGAATTATGAAATGAACTTATTCTTTTACTTTTAAAAACTGAAGGATTTTTCTGGCTGAGTGGAGCACAACTAGAAACAAATCAAAAGAAGAATGGGCTTAATTTGTTATTTGAATTTGCCGAGCCCCTAGAACATTTCTTTACTCCAACTGTGGGGACATTTTGAGCTTGTATTCTTGCCATTGTGAAATGACTTTGCAAGGTTTGATTAAATGATTTCAGAGGAAAAGCCTGAAAGTAAATCTGAACTTTGTCACCCCTGATCTTGAGGTTGTATTTGATGTACAGATTTTGTGAGAGAGCACAGGATGAGAAAAGAGAACTCTTTAAACCGAAGAATGCAGCACATACTAGGATGGAAGAGAGTAGCTGCACAGTCAGTGGAAGCCTTAAGTGATGCTGGGGTTGCTTCTGGAAAGAAGAGCTTTGGTGCAATTGCTTTTATGCAAACGTTAGTGGCACATTCAAAGTTCCTGCTGAATGCAATAAAAAAAGCGTTTTAACTGTTTGCAGTGGAAAGAGGATGGGGAGACCACTGGGCCCATGGTGCTGATCTTTATTCTGATTTACCAGGAAGTGTGTTTCACCAAACTTTTATTTAAAAGTATTATACATGGAAATGTATATTTGGAAGACTTTGAATCCTCTAACCCTGACCAAAGCTTCAGTTAGGGAAAGGAACTTTCCTAACTGTGATAAGAAATTACTGTACTTACTGCAATTCAGATCTTGGTTAAGTAATTTATTTTGGTTAAGTGATTGGACCTAGGATGGCAAAAACAGAGCATGTGCACCACTGTGTGCCTAATCTACGTGTGTGGCAGATACCACTAATCCATCACAGCACAGTCTTCCCCAGAGTTCAGATCTGGCCTCGCTGTCTTTCTTAACCCAGTACTTTAGGCAGCTGCTACTGAATTGATCAGCATTGTACAGGGGATAAAACCTGTTTGCCCATTCTTCTACCACCATGATTTAAAATGTGAATTGAAAGGCAGTCTGAACTTTATTGAGTAGGAGTCTCTTCTGGGCTCTATCTTCTAACCAGAGAATAGAGGAGATTGGTCACCACCATCATCACCCACAACTCATCTATTGAACAGGCATTCTGGGAATAAAACAGTTTATTATACATTTTTCGCCTTTAAGGACATGCCTCTTACTGGGAGAGGGAGCAAAGATAGCATGTGCTGCATGACAAGTGAGTGCTCTGCAGAATAAATAGCAATTTAAGAGAAAGGCCCTTAAATCCTGTGGGGCTGAAATCTGAGAAGTAGCAGTCTTGTTCATTTTTCTGTTAGTAGCATGTTCAGCTTATTGGAAGTGCTCACTTAGATTTCTCATCTGTAGAGAAGTTGGAATGTAAAGATATTTTTATATCTTTAAAATATATATTTATATATAATTTAAAGGTAAAGATTTATAAATGTAAATCTATAAATGTAAAGATTAAAAGATAAGTATAATAAATATAAAGATATTGAGATATAGTTGCAATTTAAAGATAAATTGCAATTATATCTCAACTTGCAAGATATAGTTGATCAACATGAGCCTCAGTTATGTTTTTTATAAATGAGATAAGTCCTACTTTACAGTTCTTGTGAGAATTAGACATAATGTGTGTAATTTAACATTGCCTGTTGCATAGTAGTTGCTGAGTAAAGTGCAGCCATTGGTAATTAATAAAAACAATCTTTGAAATCCCTGATTTGCTGTGTCTTTATTCTTCCCATAACAGCTTTGAAAAGGTTCTAGATATGAAATCACTACATTTAAAAGTTAAATATTTTGGGTAAAATACTGCAAAATCTCAAAAGTGTGTGTGTGTATGAGTTTTGTGTGAATATATGTTGACACCCAATTAATGGACTATAGCTGTGTTTTCTGAAGTGGGCTAAAAAAAGATGGTCTATCTGGGTATGAGAAGAAAATTTTAAAATACTTATTATCCCTTTAAGTTTTTCTTTGTTCTATGTGTACCACATATAGTTTACCAGTGTATTAGTAAATACATAGAATATGTAAATAAACATACATATATTAGAGATCATAACTCAGCATTTTTTTTAGGAGTATCAAGGATTGTACCTGGGACCTCATAGGTGGGAAGCAGGCACTCAACCACTGAGCTACACCTGCCCCCCATAACTCAGCATTTTTAACTTAATTTTTTAAACTTGTAGCCAAAAGAGTTTGGAAACCTGTGATCTAAACTGCCACGTCCATTATGACATGAAAATTCTTCTCATCGAGTGCAATTTGCATTCTTGGCATTTTATCATATGTGCTGAACATGGGCTTGAGTTTTACCAAATTTAAAAAATAAGGACCACTCTTAGATATTTTTTATTCTGTATATTTTTTATGGACATTTTTTATTCTGTATATTTTTGCTGGCAGTTTTCTATCCAGTACAATAGTTCTTTTGGATTTGCTTTCTGGTTCCTAGTTTCAGGACTTGCTACAATTTGGGAAGATATCAGAAGAGAACCCACCAGTCTCAGTAGGTTTGGAGGTTCGAGTCTGTGAACCTTTTCTCATGCATTCATATTTCTGGTTAGGGACTTCTGAACCGCGCCCGATTTGCTGAATAACCCATTTGCAGAATCCATTATTTGTGCCTCCAGTGAGGTTGTGTTCTTGGTAATGGTTTTTAGTCATGTCTTTTAAGAGCGTAATGCTGTTTACCAGCAGAGCTTTCTACTTCTCATCCTGCAATTCTTTCAGGCGGCCATTTCTGGCTATCTGAACACCATTTTTAGAGCTTTAGCAGAATCCTTAATCTCATTCTTTGGTCTATGACACCCTACAGAATATGTCTCTCCGGACGTTGGTTTCTCTAGCTCTGACAGGTAAGCTGTTTTTTTGGTCACTTTACTATAAACAACAAACAAACACACAAAGTGAGTGAAATCAGAGATGCTGTTCTAATATACTCTGTTGTCAGAAAATTTGGTGACTGTTTTAGTTTCCTCGTTTGCTAAAGCAAATACTATGCAATGGGTTCGCTTAAGCAATGGGCATTTATTGGCTCACGGTTTTGAGGCTTGGAGAAGTCCAAATCAAGGCACTATCAAGGCAATGCTTTCTTCCCAAAGCATTGTTGGTGTTTGGGGCTGGCAGCCAGTGATCTTTGATCCTTAGCTTCTTTCTCTGTTACATGGTAATGCATATGGTGGCCTCCCCTGGCCTCTTCCTTCTTTTCCAGGTTCTGTTGATGTTCGGCTTCTGGCTGCTCTATCTGTGGCTTGGTTCTCTCTCTGTGATCTTCCCTATAAGGTCTTTGGAAATAGGATTAAGACCCATCCAGGGGCACACATTATCTGAAGTACCTCATCAAAAGGTTAAGTTTTAGAACATGTTTTTTGGGGGGTACATACAGCTCCACACCTCCACAGTAACAAGATAAGAGATAAAATGACTGACACAAAGAGACATCCTAGAAAGTGGCTTCTCCCACCACCCCTGCCCCTTCCTCTTGCAAACTCCATCCCCTTTCTTCCCTGATGCTGCCACAGCTTCTGAAAAGATGGAGTTGACCCCAACCCTCTCTAGACCCAAACTGCTTCTGCTCCAACACAGCATGTAAGGTGCTGGGCTAGGGGTGGTCAAGGAACTTTCGTCCCAGGTAACCCACATATGTGCTCTCCTTCCACCTTTAAAACCGGAAGCTCTCATCAAGCCACACAGTACAATGCACCTCCCCACGCCCACGATGCCCCCCATGATCATTTGTTGCAGTTGTGACTTGCTGTAAGGCATTCGTGTTACTTTGGGTTATTATGAAAGAGGATCCATTTTCAACATTTCCTTACTCTCCTAATAGAGAAAAAAAAAATTTTTTTTTGCTTCCTATCCTATGTACCATAACCTACGTATGTACTATGTACCATAACCTACATAACCACTGTTGGACTTGCTTTGCTGACATCTCAATGCCTGGTCAGGTTTCTGGTGTGTAATATTGTTTCCAGGCTTGTTTGTGTTTTGCCTAAGGTCAGTTGAAAACCCAGAGGGGAAATTTTCAATGATATTTGCTGGAGTTTTCCTGAATTGATAACAATGCCCTTATTTGTTGTCTAGCCATGTGTAAACTGACTGTGACGAGGACTATTAGGAATTCACTTGTCTTTGTTTTTCATATAGAGATATATTAACCATCTTTTGATCTTTTTAACAGAAATCTCTTGTGACTGGTGCAGCTTAGGTTTTCATAGCTTCTGGAAAAAAACAATTTTACATCTTTCTTACGCACAACTGTAGAATTCATCATTCTGTGACAGAGGCTCAAAATGATGTTAATTTTTTTATTTGAGGCTTTATGATAGATCTAAAAGACAAAATATTTGGCAAAAAATAAAAAAATCAATTCATATTTGATTGCAAATGTTAAAGGTGAAATAGCTTGTCTGGTTTTAAATCTGCATTCACTATGTCTCTGCAATTACTAATTTTAATAAAAACAGCTGAAGCAATGGAAAATTGAGGTGGAGGTGGGCTTTGTGAGTGTGTGTTTAGACCTTTGTGGAATTTACCTAAAGGTACAAATGTAGATAAGCAATCAGAGTCTAACAACCTTCTTTGCAGTTGCTCCTCAAAGACATGTATTAATGAGCCTCTTTATGTGGGCTATATAATACCTCTGCATTCACAGACTTTCTGTTCAGGCTGCCTTGCAAGTCTTGTTGCCCCTTCTGCCTGGTGGTAATAGATGGCGTGCCTGACACTCATTCTGTCAGCACTTCATTTTGAAATCAGTCACTACCATTGAATATAAATATGTACATATATATGTACATGTACATGTATGTATTTTTTTTTTAAAGATTTTATTTATTTTATTTTATTTATCCCCCCCTTGCTGCTTGTGCTGCTGTGTCCATTCGCTGCGTGTCTTCTCTGTGTCTGCTTATTTCCCCCTTGCTGTGAGGTCTTGCTGCATCAGTCCACGGCGCCGTGCCGGCCTGCCCTCACAAGGAGGCGCCGGGAAGCGAACCCGGGGCCTCTCATATGGTAAACGGGTG